>CM066032.1:1487654100-1487900529 GCA_033557465.1 Ichthyophis bannanicus
GGGAATTGACGCTGCATCTTATGGATCCTCTTGGTGGGCTGTTTCTTCATTGATGTATGAGACATGGTTGGTCTACATTTTAATCATCCCCCATATCTGCAATATGGCTGCAGTCAATCCCCATATTTTAGGACCTCATGTCTCTCTGGTGAACCATAACTGTGCCAGTGATGTCTCTTGGTGCAAGAGGAAAGAAAATGAATTCACAGTCACTGTGCCCTTTCCCCTCAACTCAGGGAGAATCAGAGGAATGTGCATCTCATTCGATGGGATCTCTTGATCTGTGAAAGTAGGTAACCTCTAACAGCAAACCACTGAATCGTCACTTCCTTGCTCTACCATAGACACTGTACAGTACTTGCCACGAGGTGATCCAAGTGTGGTCATTTACTGCTGCCTCTTGCCAAGCTCTTTGCTTTGCCTTTGGATCAACTCCTTGGGTCTGGTATATCTCCACCCCCCCCACCCCCACCCCCGACCACCTCAGTCATCTCGTTTTGGGGCTTTACCTCTTCCCTCCTTGGGGCCACAAACATTTAAACTTCTATGGTGCTCGATCCCCTGTTCACATTCTATTGTTAGGGCCATGACATTCCAGCAGGGCTTCTAGTGAGCCAGCACCTTTTAATAGTGTGTCAAAGTCCTTTAGAGTGGGAACAAAGAGTCTGTGTTATAGTTTTCTGACTGAAAGTGTATGCTGCAGTCTAGATAAGGAGTGTGTGGGCTGTTGGTGTCTGAAAAATAGTTACATGCACTACCAGAGGGAAAGAGGATTTGGATTTGAACCTGGATCTCTCACATTTAAGTAGTCACCTTTCAAAATGAGTAACAGGTACATATGTCGGTCCAAGCATGTGGGTACCAATGACTACAGGGCATTTGAATCTTTTCAGGATTTCTTTTGGGGGGTGGCCATCTGGGCCCTCCCAAAAACAAAATTTGAATTTGAAGAAAACAGTGGTCTCCTAGATTTCAAGCCCTGTCCACAATCTCCAAACTCAACCTATTGGGGGGGAGGGATAATTGGGATAACATCCAGCCCATGCAGGGGGGATAGTTGGGATAACATCCAGGCCTACCACTTTCCGTAGCCTTCATGATGTTGAAGAGTCAGGATACCTATAATGATGAATGGGAATGAGCAAGTGTGGAGAGGGCACATATTGGCCCTGTTATCTATGGTGCTCGGGCATTCACCTCCATGGTGGGTTATGGCAGCTGCCCAGTTTTTGAGTAGAAAGGTTCATCATGGATAAATGATTTCATAGTTGAGTGTTTGTCATCTTCTCTTTATAAAATGTGCTCTGACATGCTGTGTCAGTATTTACAAAGGATTAGAATTTACAGAAAACAAAAAGAAAATTACTATTTCTATGATTTAAAAAAGTGATTGGTTGACGTCCACATTACATATTTAGTCATAACAAACTAATATTAATTGAAAACTGTTTAAACTGAATTCCACTTGATCCATCTGAAAAACAGACTCTGATTTAAATATTTAATCCACAGCTTTCTACAGTACAAGCCTCACACTAGCGTTATTCCAACACTAACTTTTTCATTAAAATGACTTTCTGTATTACACTGTTTTCATAATTCACGGATTGCTAGACAGATAACTGACAGCTTCCAGGAACCCACTAGTTATAGACCTGGAAAGTGCTGAAAGCATATGACAGTCTGAGGTTGAGGTGTAAAGAAATGATTTTGATATTCAACAAACATAGGTAAACCCTTTAAACTGCAATACTTAATCTTCAGTTTCTCTTATTAAATGTCCTCTTTTGGGACAGCGTTCCTTGGGGAGCAGCAAATAGTCGTGTTTTTAGGATATCCATTATGAATATGCATGAAATATCACTGCATACACTATTTCCATTACTGACATTGCATCATATCACTATCCATCATTGCCTGTCTCCAAGTGTATCTTACTTTTACAATTGTCTATTATGCTGACATGGGATTGTTTTGCTATTGTTATGCTGCTACTACAATGTAAGTTGCCCATGTTAGGGGAGATCTGTGGTACACCACCTTTGGTGAATCTCTTCATAAAGGTAGTCAATGAATCCAAATAAGTAAATAAATACATAATGCATACAGATTTCTCTCATATGTGTTTGTTGTGGCTATCCTGACTACCTGATTGGCTGGTGCTTCCCCAGGAGAGGTGTGCGAATCACAGTTTTAGGCCATTTCTCTTGTATTTCCATGTTCTTTAATTTTTATTGTAAAATTGTAATTTTATCTTTATTTTACATTAAAGTTTCATTTCAGAATCTTAGTGAGGCTTCCCTTAGGAAATTTGCACAACTGAAAACATTCAAAATATCTATGTGCTATAAATATTCCAGATTTCCTGCAGTGACTTGGACAAAAATGTCATTGTCATCATCGTTTTCTTTTCCAGAAGACAGTGTGATTATGCAATACTTAAAGATACTATAGTTTGTCTAATTTTTTTGTCTAATGATCTTTTGGTCTATTAATTTTGTAAACTACCATGAAGACAAATTTTGTGCAAATGGCAGTGTATCAAATATTTGTTAAAGGGCTCATTCCATTCTGGATGTAGATCCCCTCTGTACGTCCGGTCTGAACCGGACATATAGAAGGGATTGCAGTTCTGATCCCGCGGGGCACGTCTAGCCCCACGGGATCAGAATCGCGATCAGTTATGTACGTGCAGGCCAGGACTGCGATTCAGTCTGGCCTGCAAATACATGACATGCCCGATTAACTCAGTCAGGGCTTTTAAATGGAGCCGCGGTGCCATGGCGTCTGGTTGCCATGGTACTGAGGCTCCATTTAAAAGCCGCGATGCCGGCTGCCAGATAAAAATGTTCATTCCCCACAGCCTGACCCCCGATCTGGCCTCCTAAGGCCAGGGTTGGGCTGCAGGGAATGTCCTCCCCATTGTTCCCTCTAAGCTGTGTGCGTGTGCGCGCGCACACACCTCGCCGAGCGAGCACACATACTTTACAACAGAGCGCACCACAGGATTTTAGACAGGTTATGACAAGAGCTGGCCAGAACTCTAGCAATTTCATTTTGCTCTGCCTGCAAAAGGGATGGGGTTTGTTTTTGCCACTAGAGCCACATTTTCACTATGTAGAAGTTCATTATGGCCTGCGGTCTCCACTGGGGCAAGCATGAATGCCTGATAGGGCAATCCATCCCAAATCTCTTCACTTTCTTTCACCACATCCGTATTCAATGTTATTTCAGAAACATCCTTTGCCTCAAAATTTGTTCGTAACAAAATCTGCAAACCTCTCCACTGACGGTATTTGTTCATCCATTTTAGCTATTTGTACTGTTAATGACTTTAAAAGCCAAAATATGTTCAGCCATTATTCAAAGATTTTCTTAGTATAATATTATCTTTTAGCTGTAACAATGACAAGTTTATATTTCTTCAGCTGTTCTACAAACAACTTCTGATTTTCCACAGAAGTACATTTATGTCATTGTCGTTCACATTTTCTCAACTGCCATTTTTCCCTCATTAAAACTAAAGTGAACAAAGGTATTCTGTTCTATAATGTACCCTTATCTTCTTTTTCTTTTCTGAGATACACTATGATCAATCCACAAATTCCAGTCATCAACCTTCTTATCTACAGGTACGAAAGTACAGTATCCATCACACTATAAAATGTTAATTCATTTTTAAACTTTTCCTAACCAAAGGCCCACTGTTTCCTCCAAATTTCTTTACAATTATCCGATTTCCTCATCTTTACCGCCAGTTAAAATCAATTATAACATGATCAGAACAAGATAGAGGTGAAAGTAGAAAATCTGAAAATAAATTAGTACCAGCTGGCATAAAACAAGCCATCTAAAATATGTCTCTTAATCTATGTAGCAGAATAAAACCTAACCTTTCAAATCAAATCAAATCAACAAAATCTACTACTGATGTAATGGGACGCTCCATATGAGAATTAAAATCACATAATATTAACATTTTAGATGGATCAAAGAAGGAACCAGTCAACCATTCCACAAACTGTGCTAGGTCAGTTGCAGGGCCAGTAGTGCCTTAGGTGGGCCCTCCATCCTATCCCCCCCTCCCGTTGCACCCCCCCCCTCCCCATTGCCACTGCTTCCACCCCTCTCTGGGCCTGCAGAGACACCAGTGTCTCACAAATTGCAATGTAGCAGTTACGAACACACTTCAGCGCTGCATCATTGTTTCTTTCTCCTAAAATCTGCCACTTGGGCCCCCCTCCGAACCTTCAAACAGGTCCTCTAGGGTAAATATCTATCCGGTATCCTTTATATACATCTTTTCAATGGTGATTCTCTTTTTTTGCCTTGGCAAACCAGCATAAACACTGTTACCCATCACCACTTTTTTTTTCCAGTGCCAATGCTAACTCCTGGCAACCCAGCAGACACTGGTATTTCTTGGCAAGGTATGACTGGAAGTAGATTGTCAGACGGTTTATTCCAAGGCAATAGAGACTTGCTCAAGGTCTCAAGGAGTGTCAATGGGAATCAAACCAAGATCTCTTGGGTAGTGAGTTGCTGCTCTAACCACTAGGCTACTCCTCCACTACAATAGGTAAACATCCCTCCATTTTAGACAAAATTGAATAGCCCATTCCACCCACTCCTATTAATGACCCTTCAATATATTGTTTAAAAATAATTGCCCCAAATATACTACTCACCAACAGACCGAATAACCCACAGCCCACAAAGGGGCATTCTTTATCTTTCATCTTGACAAAACAGAGCTTCATAGTAACCAAATGGGTGCAGATGGAAGGAGATCTTATTCTAGTCCTCAGGACATCGGCATCCTTTACTGCTATCAATGGAAGAAGTGGACAGAGACCAGTCAATGATATTGCAAAGATGAGAATGAATGGAGAGGTGGTGACACTGGAGGACTTTAATCTACTGGATGTGGTTTGGAGCATCCCATTTGCAAATCTGGAAAGTAGAAAGATCAGGGACTTTGTTCAGACAAAAGATGGCAGACCCACCAGGGAAAGGTCAACACTGGATCTGGTACTCACCAAGGGAGATAGTGTGTTTAAGGTCTGAGTGGGTGCCCACTTGAGCAGCAATGGTCACCACACAATGTGATTTGGTATAAAAGCTAAAGTAGAGTCCAATCATACCAAACTCAAAGTCCTGGATTCCAAACGTGTTAAATTCAGTAAGATGGGAAAGTACCCGAAGGCGGAGCTGCTAGGGTGGGAGGAGATAAGGGAAGTAGAAAGGCAGTGAGCTAGACTGAAAGGGGCTGTAAAAAAGGGAATAGACAACATAAAAACGATCTCTAAAAATTACAATAAAACAATCTTTCACTCAACACCACTGTGAAGAAACCCAGAGAGAATAGCTTTTATATATATATATACATATGCACATAAATAAGGACCAACAGATGGCACTGCGTGTCTAACATATAAGCTTACACACCTTTAATTCCCAATATCAATCATCAGTCCATTCAAGTCCATTTATCCTTTTGTACTTTCAATAAATTTCAATCCATGTAATGTGTGGTGCTTCTTTAATTCTCTCCAACAAATCGCTTTTTGTATATAATTTAAAATTTTCCTCCACAGTGTGAATCACATCATTTACTTAAACACTTAGAATGCTGCTTCCATATCGTCCTGCTAGACCAGTCCAGACTAGTGGGTTGTGTTCCCCTACCAGCAGATGAAATACCCAAGTTTCAATGATATCACTCTCATGCCTCTATCAGCCTGAGCCACTAGAGGGCAATCCAGTATTCTGTCTCCAGCAAATGGTGGTTTGATTTCCTCAACTCTGAAGAAAATCTGAACAAATGAGAGGAAAGATTGATTCCCTCATTTGAGCGCGACGTGGGAGGCTCCACTAGACTAAGGTCTTTACGGTAGCCATAGGAAGAGGGTAAAATTGGTTTATTTATTTTATTTATTTATTTATTTACATCTCTTATATACCGCACTATTTGCGATCAGCGCGGTTTACATAGAACAAACAATATCCGACAATAAACAAGAGTCAGGTCATTACAATGAACAGGAGCAGTAACTTGGATAACAGGGGAAACTATCTACATATGTGGAACATTGAACAAGGTAGCTGTATATATGAGAGATGGAGTTATTGTGTGTTGCTCATACATGGTGGCTGGGGTTCGGGGGAGGCTGTGAGGTATTTAATGAAGAGGAAGTGTTTTAATACCTTCCTAAACTGGCTCAAGTTGGGGATAGCTCTGATGTGTGGTGGTAAGGAGTTCCAGAGGCTTGGGGCACTCAGACTGAAGGCTCTGTTTGAAGTTGATAAGGCGCATCTTGTCATCACTTTTGGTATTACTAGCATGTTGGCTGTTATCCTGATAAGGGCCTGTTGAGCAGCCAGAAAATTGGAAGGATCTGAAAGGATTCAGTAGTCTCACACAACCTCAGCACCCTCTCTCTCCTCCTCCCTTCTCCCCTGCTCGTCCCCGAAGAGCTCAGAAGGCTCTTAGAGGAATCTGCATGAAAGCCACTTCAAAGTACAGGGTCTGAAAAGCAAGTTTCAGGGAAGTAGCGTTGAACCTGGCATAACCTTTCTGCCTGGGGCTCCCAGGGAGTGAGTACCAAGGCTTAACCTTGTCTTTGCCTTTGTTGGGGGCTCCCGATTCTGTCCATGTGGGGCGCAATTTTATGGTGGACTGCTAGAGACCGTTGTCAGAGTATGGGTGTTTCCAGCCTTTCCTATGTGCATAGTAGCATTTTCTCTGATGTGCCTGCAGTCGCATGGTTCTAGCACGCTTTCTACCTGAGCAGCGCCAATATATGTTCCTGTCAAAGCACCCTTTTCATGCATTATGTAAAAACTCTGCTAACGCATGCTTTTTCTGTTTGTGAGGCCTTAATGCAAGCAACTATTGTACTTGCCTTAACTCTCTATGTCGTCTTCCAGGAAACGTTATTTGACCTGCAACAAGCAAGGTGTTTCATCTCCAGATTTTGTACACTGCTCTTTTTGCATGGCAGCTTCTGACTCATCCCTGGAGGGTCCGTTTCCCTTCTCCCAGCAAGGGGACTCAGCTGGCCCAGCCTTGCCTGCCTCAAGGCAGGAGGCGACAGATGGCACTGTGAGTAAGGATCATAAACCGGCCAGAGGTTCCGGCAACCATGCTTCTGGCCGCTCCCCTTCCTCTAAGGATTCGGTGGCGGCTATGTTCCCTGTAGTTGGGGGTTCATTTTCTAGAGGGGAGTTCCTGGAATCTGGGTTGTCCTCCCTGGAATTATTTTCCTTTTTGCAACAGGCCTGGTCATTTTGGCAAGGTGACTCGGATCCTGAGGCCTCTGGATTTCCTCGAGTGCAGTCTCATGAAAGTCAGGCGGAGAGTGGTAGTCCTCTTTGGGTGCCTGTTTCTAAGAGTTCCTGATGGCTATCTTAGAGGTTTATAGCTGGTTTTCTGAGTCCCTAAGAAATAAGACATATTGGACCCGATTTATGAAAGGCATTTACACAGTTTACAGCCTAGTAAACCATGTAAATGCCTTAAATTGGGATTTCAATGGCACTTACACTGTTAGTGCCATTGAATATCAGATTCTAACTCCCCTACGTGCCCCAATGTTATCTAGTTAGCATCAAGGTGTACTGGGGGTATTCCAGGGTGGAGCAGAGATGGAGACTGCCGCTAAACAGGTAGCGGCAATATTGCATCACTACCCAGTTAGCGATCCGTGGCTAAAACTAGAATGCTAACTGGGTTGCGGTGCAATATCGCCACTAACCGGTTAGACTCTGTGGCGGTTTCTTCTGTGTGCCATACCCTGATATTCAATGCCGTCACTGTGGCATTAAATATCCGGGGTTAGAGGTCAATGGGCAAGGTTATGTGCAGTTCTGGATAATGTTTTACAATATAGCGGAAGGGCTGTCGGGTAAGGTTTGCCTCTTTGCAGATGATACCAAAATCTGCAATAGAGTAGACAACCAGGAAGGTGTAGATAACATGAGGAGGGATCTAGCTAAGCTTGAAGAATGGTCTAGAACAGGGATGGGCAAACTTTTTGACTCGAGGGCCGCAATGGGTTCATATATTGGACCCGGGGGCCGGACCAAAATTACCCACATAGTGACAGGGTGAAAAGTGGAGTAGCCGCCTTGCAGTTTGAGGAGGGATAGAGCCAGGGTTTCTCGCGACCCCCTTGGGGCTCTTCCTTTGCAAACATCAGTACCGCCGTCGCCGCCGGACCCCCCTCCTCCCCCCCCCCCGCAGCAGGAGTCAGGACTTACTGCACTTATGGTGATGCACCAGCTCTGGGTGACAGCAGCAGGGAAGCCAAGATTCAGATCCAGCTTCTTCCACTAGGACAGGGGTCTGCAACCTTTAAGACATAAAGAGCCACTTGGACCCGTTTCCGAAGGGAAAAAAAAAACTGGGAGCCGCAAAACCATTGCGACATTTAAAACAAATCTAACACTGCATATATTGTTTCTTACCTTAATGCTATATACGACCCCCTACTTTTCCTGTTAAAATATAGGTGTTTGGCCTATACTCACCGTATAAGACTACCCCTCTTCCTTCGCACACCAAAAAAAATACGCCAGAAAATATAACAACAAGAAGTAACAATATTTGATTTCAAAATTATGATGATTTTGTAGTCAAATCACTAATATGAAATAAAATTATTTTTTCTACCTTTGTTGTCTGACCAATTTATTCTTTGATCATGCTGGTCCCGATCTGAGGCTTCTGCTTTCCTGTCTTCTCTTAGCTCTCTTTCTGTGGTCTATGGTCCATCTGCCAGTTCTTATCTCTTCTTTCGTTTTCTTCACTTCTTTCCATCAGCCTATTTCCAGTCCCAGTAACCCTCCCCAATATCAGCCCCTTTCCAGTCCTCACTCCCAGTACCTTCCAATGTCAACTTGCATTCCCATGATTGCCACTGGTGTCCATTTCCTTCCAGTCCCCCTCCTTCCCCACTGACCAGTCCCTTCTAGTACAAATACCATGGCAGCCCCTCTCAGATCCAGTTCCATTCTCCCATCCCCTCATATCAGCCCATTTGTAGCCTTAGCCCCCAGTTATCTTCCAGGGCCAGCAGCTCTATCCTCCCCTCCCCACAATCAGCCCATGCCCAGTCAAAGCCCCCCAATCAGCTCGCTTCCAGTGCTAATCCCCCCTCAACCCCATTACCAGTGCTAGCCTCCCCTAATCAGCCCAATACCAGTCCTACCCCCCATCAGCTCATTACCAGTCCTAGCCTCCCCTAATCAGCTCATTTCCAGTGCTCGTCCCCTCAACCCCATTACCAGTGCTCCATCCCTCCATGTCAGCCCCCTCCCTCCCTCCCTCCATCCATATCAGCTCCCTCCCTCCATGTCAGCCCGCCTCCCCAATCCCTCCATGTCAGCCCCCTCCATCCCTCCATGTCAGCCCCCCTCCCTCCATCCATATCAGCTCCCTCCCTCCATGTCAGCCCCCCTTCCTCCATCATTCCATGCATATCAGCTCCCTGCCTCTATGTCTGCCCCCCTCCCTCCATGTCTGCCCCCTCCATCCCTCCATGTCAGCCCCCCTCCCTCCCTCCATCCATTCATATCTGCTCCCTCCATGTCAGCCCCCTCCCTCCATGTCAGCCCCCTCCATCCCTCCATGTCAGCCCCCCTCCCTCCATCCATTCATATCTGCTCCCTCCCTCCATGTCAGCCCCCCTCCCTCCCTCCCTCCATGTCAGCCCCCTCCCTCCATCCATTCATATCTTCCCTCCCTCCATGTCAGCTCCCTCCCTTCATCTGCAGCCGCGGCTCCCTGCCTCTTACGGAACCGCGGCTGTGCTTTGAAAATCATCTCGGAGCCCTTCCTGTCTTGACGGGCTCCGTGCAGCATTGTCCCGCCTCCAAAACTTCCTTTAGAGGCGGGACAATGCTGCACGGAGCCCGTCAAGACAGGAAGGGCTCCGAGATGATTTTAAAAGCACAGCCACGGTTCCCTAAGAGACAGGGAACCACGGCTGCAGAAGAAGGGAGGGAGCTGACATGGAGGGAGCCCATAACGCGACGTTTAAAGCGGGCAGTGTGCTCCGGAGCCGCGGCAAAGGTGAGAAAGAGCCGCATGCGGCTCCGGAGCCGCGGGTTGCCGACCCCTGCACTAGGACCTTGGGCAAATTCACTTCGCCCTCCACTGCCTGAGGCACAAACGAGATGGTGAAGACCACTCGGACAGGGAAATAACTTGAGTACCTGTTTGTAACTTGCCGTGAAGTCGGACTTGTGAAAAGATGAATAAGTGAATCTCAAATCCCCGTCCCCCGGTCTGCAGCCTACTTTGTTGACACACTGTTTCTGTAATTATCCCAAGTCACATTTTAGATTAGATCACTTGAAAACAAATAAATTTACCAGCATTATCTGCCGCCCGCAACCAGTTTCTATAGGTTTTACTTCTACTGCACTTTTCCGCCTTCTTTGACTATTTAGATTAAAACGGGTTGTTCAGGTTCTTCTTCTTGCAACTTGGTTTGCCTCTTCGTCAGTGTTAAAACAGAATCAGCTTTTCCGTTCCTGCTAGTTCGGGTGTAAAACCTTTGGACGCCTTAGCACTTCGGCAGCTACTGTTTGCCTTCAGTACTGCCCTTCGCTCTCTGGTAATTAGGTTAACACAGGAAAACCCACCATGCATACCGTTGCTCTTTCTTCCCGCTCCACATGGGCTGCGGCCTGTCTCGTGCCGACCTCTCTCTCTCCGGCTCGGGACCGCTGCTCGCACTCAAGCCCCGCCTACGAGCCTCGGGCTCTCCAAAGAAACCCCACGCACACAGAACGTCACCCCTCCAGCGGCTCCATCCGGGGAACTCTCGTCGTGGTGCTTAACGCTCTAAAGCTCAATGCCTAGAATCTACTTTTAGAAGTTATTTTTCTCCACTGCATCATACACCAAGAATCTTAGCTAGCGCTCCGCGGGCCGGATTAAAAGGTCCGCCGGGCCGTATACGGCCCGCGGGCCGTAGTTTGCCCATTCCTGGTCTAGAATTTGGCAGCTGGGATTTAATGTTAAAAAATGTAAGGTCATGCATTTGGGCTGCAGTAATCCAAGGGAGCAATACAGTATAGGAGGTGAAGTACTTTTGTCCACTAAAGAAGAGCGGGACCTAGGCGTGGTTGTGTCTGATGATCTTAAAGTAGCTAAACAGGTAGAAAAGGTGACGGCAAAAGCTAGAAGGATGCTTGGGTGCATACGGAGAGGAATGGCTAGCAGAAAAAAGGAGGTGATAATGCCTCTGTGTAAGTCTTTGGTGCGACCTCATTTGGAGTATGGTGTGCAATTCTGGAGACCACACCTTCAAAAGGATGTGAACAGGATGGAGTCGGTGCAGAGGGTGTCTACTAAAATGATTAATGGGCTTCATTATAAAGCATATGAGGACAGACTTAAGAATCTTAATATGTACACCTTAGAGGAAAGGCGAGATAGAGGTGATATGATTGAGATGTTTAAATACCTCCATGGCATAAATATTCAGAGAGAGAGCCTCTTTCAATTGAAAGCAAGTTCTGCTACGAGGGGACATGGGATGAGGGTGAAGGGAGATAGATTCAGGAGTGATATGCGGAAATATTTCTTTACAGAAAGAGTAGTGGATCCATGGAATAGTCTCCCAGTGGAGGTGGTAGAGATGAGGACAGTAACTGAATTCAAAAAAGCATGGGACAAACACAGAGGATCTCTAAAGGTAAAAAGGGGACTGTTGTAGTTGTTGTTATGGAAGGACAGACTAGATAGGCCACGTGGTCTTTTTCTGTCATCATGTTTCTATGTTTCTAATTATTGGGAATTTGGCCCAAACTGTACATTTACAATTGAATGTGGCTAAAACAAAGGTTCTCTGCCTTAATAATAGCAAATCATGCCTTACTTCTTTACTTGAAGCACTGCAACAGCTGAACCGTTGTACGGAGTCGGTTCTTCGGGTATTGGGGATTTTGACTGCCGAATATTTATCTTTTGAAACCCATGTTAGTGCAGTGGTTTTAAAATTGTTTTTTTTCGAATGCGTCAGTTGCCTCGACTAAAACCCCATTTCTCTTTTCATCATTTTCAGCTCCTAGTGCAAAGCTCTGTTTTGGCATACCTAGATTATGGTAATATACTATTTGTAAACTGTTCAAAATAACAACTTCAGCACTGCCCAACTGATTTATTTGCCTTCTGCCCCTTGGGTATGCCTTACTCATTATGGGGTAGATTCTGAGCAGCGTTTAGCGGGGATGTACATCCACTTTGGACATATGTCCCTGCTAAATGCCCTGGTCCGATTCAGGCTCCAAAGCTCCCCGCACATATACAGGAGATGTGCGAGGAGCTCTGGATGGGGGTGGGAGGGGGGGGGGCAGGCCAGAAGAGGAGCGTGGGTGGGCAGGAGGCGTGACCCTGATCCCGGACGTACAGGGCCGAATCTGGTTGCAGCCCTTTATGTCCATGGCCTCCTACTTAGACGGGGTACTTATTCCACTTCATAGGTGAAATAAATCCCCCCCCCCCCCGCCATTGCCGGACACCCCCAAAGGGACCAGGTGGCAAGGTAGGTGGCCCCATAGGGTTCCCTGCGGCCAATCCCAGCCTCTGCAGGCCCGATCAAGGGTCAAGCATGGTGAAATCAACATTTGCAATCACTGCGGCAGATCGGGGCTTCTGCATGACATACCAGTGCCAAGGTGATGGGACACCACGGCACCGACCACCATGCAGAAGCATTGGGAGGCCTAGCTGAGGGGTTTCCTGTGCATCTAGCAGCACAGAATGAGGGCATGGCCGGCATGCATATCCAGGCCCTCTGCACTCGATTCTGATCCCACAGGAATGTCTAGTTCCCGCGGGTGCAGAATCGGATGCAAATCCGGCCCATCCAGATTTTGGACGTCCGGACGGACTGGATGTGGCCCGAACATAATTGGCCTCTATGGGAACTGTGGTGATATTTTATTCGTTTTTTTCGGGGGTTCCTGCTGTGCTCTGACATTACCTATAAAGTACCGGTAGTAGTTTCCCTTAGTGCTTTGGCCCATCAAGGTTTGGTTTTAATTTTATTTATTTATTTTTTAGTTTGGTTTCCCATGGGTACTGCTGTAGCCTTTGTTTGCATGAAGTGTACTTTTAATGCTAGCCTGGTGTCTTTTATCATGTCTTTATAATATTGTTAATATCTTTTATGTGCTCAAATTAATTATGGTTCTGTTCGATTGGATAACAATTTCCCATGGGAACTGTTTTTTATCTTATTTTTTATTTTTTTTTTTATTTATAAATTTTTCAAAATACAAATACTCCAAAAGGTAGATTTGAATGAAAACAATGTGGATAGTTTGAAATACTCATAAGAAATAAAAACAAATCAGACTCTATACAGTCAACAAAAACTAACCAACATCACAAGCCTACAAGAGAGGGTGAAAACTAAAGGAAACAATTTCTTATTAAACTTGAAGGAATAGACCAGTGAAAATTGGCAACCCACTTTAAGTTAGAGGTGTAGCTGACACATTTACAGCAGCACTGGGAACTGGGTGGGCACTGAGGAAAGATATAAGCTGAGAGCGGTACAAGAAAACATAGGAATTATTTTAGCAAGCATTTGCAGGGATATTTTAGAAAGAAAAAGCACCGGGCTGGAGAGCCCTCAGCCTTTCTACGGCATTGGTTCTCTCTCCCAAGGTCAGGAAAGGCCGTAACCAGCAGCCCACAGAATCTATTTATTTATTTAAATTTATTTATATACCATCTTTCTACCATTCAAGGCGGTTTAAATACAACAAATCAGGTAACAGTGCTGGGTTGCAACTGTTGAACTGAGAACAAGAACTCTAGAAAACATAAGACTATTCAAGTGAACTAAATAACTAGAGCCAGAGCTGCAGCAACTATGTACAAGCTGGGGGGAGGGGATGGGTATTGCAGTAGGGGGGGGCGAGGGATATAGTTTGCAGAAGGAATATTCTAAGTACTTGGGATGATACCGGTCAGTAGCATTTGATGTGATTAAGTTAGCGTAGTTAAAGTCACACTTGACCACGGTGTTGCGTTGTGGTTGTGCTAAAGTATTCATGGAAGAGTAAGGTTTTGAGTTTCTTCCTGAAGTCAGATTGGTCAGTGCATCCTCTTAGGTCAGGTGGGAGGGTGTTCCATGCAGTAGGGGCAAAGAGGGAGAATGCCCAGCTACATGTGGATTGTTTGTTCTTTATTTTTTGAACTGGAATGTTAAGGAGGTTAATAGAGTTGGGTCTTCGGAGTCTCTCGCTTTTGGGTCTGGAGAGAAGGGAGTGAAAACAGGTTGCCGATTCATTGTGTATGACTTTGTGAATCAGGGTGAGTGCCTTATATTTTATTCTGGCATGGATAGGGAGCCAGTGTAAATTTCTCAGGACAGGGGTGATGTGAACTTGTCTGGGAGTTCTGTTGATTAAACGTTCATTGGTATTTTGTGCCATTTGGAGAGGGTGTAGGTTTGTTTCAGGAGGCCGTGATATATAATGTTACAGTAGTCAAGGGTGGGCGTGGTTAAGCCTTGGCAAACGGTTTGGAATGAATCTGAACTTATCAAGGGGCGGAGGTTCTTCAGTGTTCTGAATTTATAATAGACAGATTGAGTTCCTTCTACAAAAAAAAATTGCATAAACCAATCTTTATCAGCAGCTAATGCAAATTATGGAAGACACATCGCAGGGACCACACTTCCATCTTCCAAACTCTCAAAAAATAGCTGACACATTAAGTACTGTACATCCAATTGACCCATGGGTGAAACCCCCATTTGTCCAGCTGATTTCTTGCCCTGTGTAGATAATAAACTTTAGTCATGAGTGGCTGAGACTCCGATTTAACCCCCAGAATTTCCTCCAGGTAACCTTTAAACATATCCTTTGGAGTCACGAGCTGGGACCTAGGAAAATATATCAACCGGAGGTTAGATATGCGGGCTGCATTTTCCAATTGCTCAATTTTTGCTTTCACAAAATAGCGTCCTTCACCAGAACCTCCACACAATTATCTACCCTGTCCACACGGACCAATAAATCATTGCAGTCCCCTTTAACTTTGGAAATGTCCTTGATATTCTTATTACAGTCCCAACGTATGTCTGCAATTGAACTTTCATATTATGAACTTGTGGTAAAAGAGCTTCAGTCAGTTGCTTCAAAGCACACCATATTGATTTCAGGGTTATCTGGCCAGGGGGAACAAGAAAGATACCCAAAGTAATTCCCCCCATAGCACCCTCCAGATCAGCCATGCCTCTCCTCTCCTTACCATACTCACCAGGCTGCCACCTGTCATCCAACGCTGAGAACACCAGCTGTTGATCCCAAAGGTGAGGTCTGAATTCCAGGCACTGCCAATCCCAGATCTAGCCCCCAACTCCATGGACAGCACACCACCATCGGGATCACCGACCAAGGAAATCTGTTCCGGGAGCAATGTGGTGTCCAGCTTCAAAGGGCACTGTACCTCCAGAGGGGTAAGATCCAGTCCCAAGGAGGATGCTGAGTTCACACAACCTGATGTCCCCTGCACCAGGATAACCCCTCCTCCGTCTCTGGGCTGCCCCAGCTCTCCATGCAAAGTAAAAAATTGGTCCAGCATACCACAAGCAGGCAATTCTTAGGCTGGGTCTTGACAAGCTGGGGGAGCTTTTGCCGATTTCCTCTTCCGCTTTCCCATCAGGATCACATGTGAGCCCTCAGTCACTGGCCGCAGCCATCTTGAATCTGCCCGTTTTGTATGTTTTTTGATGTTTTTCATACGTTTTTTATGCCATCCCACTGGCTTTTAATATGTTTTTTTTATTAATTGAGTCTTAACATGCTTTTAAAAATCAGTCCATACTTTTATATACTTTTTACGATTGTATGATTTATTTGACTTTATCCCCTTGGGTATGCCTCATCCTTTATGGACAACTGGCAATCTTTGATTAGACTTTTTCATGAATGACATCTTTTCTGAGGTTTCTCCCATGCTATTACTTTTAAAGTACCGATACGAGTTTTTCTAAGCCGTTTAGTCCATTGGGGTTTGGCTTTTTTGTTTGTTGTTTTTTGTTTTTTAAGCTTGACTTCCCTCAGGTATGACTGCAGCCTCTGATTGGCCACCAAGACATAGTACGTCATTTGCCTCATTTTTAAAATGATTATAAAAGAGTTTGGTCTCATGGTTTTCACCATAATGAACACTGTTGGGCAGTTGCTTTAAGGTTGTTATGACCTTTTGCTCTGAAATGTCATTTCCAAGGTTTAACCTTGGGCTCCTTGGCGAACCTGCTGCCAGGCTTCCATATGTCACAAGTTGGGTTAACTGTGTTTTTGTTAGTGTCATCTTGGCTCTTACAATCTTACGTGGGTTTTATTTAGTGGTCTTTAAACTTTAGCACCCCTTGGGATGTATCAGGGCTGTCCTGTATTCAATACAGTTAATTCTGTTCTTATAGTGGGTTTGAATAGTTTTTCTGCCGATTACTTTTCCATGTTTTCTCTATCCTGGGGCATATATGGTCCCCTGGTCGGCTTAGTATCATATGTTGTTGCATGGGCTCCTCTCCAACCTGCTCCTTTAATTTCTGTACATGTATATTTAAGTTTGGAACCTAGATCCAGTGAAAATGTTTTCTGAAGTCTTTGACCTTATTAGCTCCTATCAATGGGATATTATTTATTATTTTTTTTACTCACAATCCATTCTTTTACTTAAAAATCTCCATGTTTCCTGATTTCCATTTTAGTTAGTTCCTGCCCCATGTGTCACTTTTTATGTATTTATTCATTGTTTTATTATTTATAGTGTTGGTCTTTTAGCCATACCATTGGCAGAATTGCCTCGTTAAGAGTATTCTTCTTTGTAGGTGAGTCCACATCTATTTACTGTATTTTTAATATTCCGGAATGTGCATATATATGGTCATATTTGTATGTTATAATTTTAATTATCATCTTTGTTCACACATTTTTAGCCTTACCCTTCTTTTATGTCTGATACATGATTTTGAGATGTTTTTAATATATTTATTGATGTTTCTTGTTTCATTGCACTCAAGATGAAGATTATAATTGTATTAGTTTTATCATTGGTCAATTCACTGTCTTACACTTGGTTATTTGGTATTGTTTATGATGGCTTAACATATTTCTATATTATCTTTTTTATTTGTTATATCTTTTGATATGCTTTACTTAAGCACATGTCCTGCTTTGATACTGATATTATTTTTGTTCTATGAGTGTTTTTATTATTTTCTTGTTTTACATGAGGTCTCAAGCCCCTGAGGAAGGCTTATGCTGAAACACGTTGTCGCGCCTCCTACTGGCTAGGCGGTTGCCTAGGAGTAGTGGGCGTACCTCTTAATGTCCCTTTTCTGTTAGTTGGATTCCCAGAGCCAAAGCTGCTGGGTATTGTAGTTGTGTAATAAAGAATAGCCGGGGTTTTCAAGGCAAACAGGAAATTTATAATTTTTTTCTTCTTAGCCAATGAACTTTTCTTTTCAGCAGTTCACAATTACAACAACATAAATTGGATGCTTCTCCGTTGAAAAAGGAAACAAAAACTTCATAGCAAACTGTTATAGTAAACACAGCAGCACTGTTTCTCAGCTTGTTTAACACAGCAGTAAATCTTTTCCTTCATTAAAGATTTTAGCTTTAGGTTCCTGGCTTGGTTCAGCACAAACCTTTACTTCAGCTGAGCTCTGTACAGCACTTCACTTCTTTTCTACAAGTTGCTAAACATTTGCTTCCTTTCCTTCAAGCTGCTAAACATTTGCTTCCAGGCTGCAAGCATTCAAATCAGTCCTTTGAATCTTCCTGGCTAGCACAAGAACGTTAGCACTTCATTTGCATAATTCTCCAGCAGGTTAAGCACTTAGATAAGCTTCTTGGTTTTTTTCTAAAACTTTAAAACCTTAGAACTTTCTCACTTCTGGCACACACAAAATGAGCGATCCATTTCCGAAACCGAGGAAACATTATCTGAAGCACTTTCATCTACTTGCATGCCCTCATCATCTAAGTCAATTGGCACCTGGCTGGACTCAGCATCTGGAACTGCAGGTTTTAGTTTCTGTAACAACTTTAAAACCTTTCCCCACTGGGATTCCTCTCTACGCTGAGGGACACTGGAAGGCTTGAGGAGATCCTTATCCTTTATCAAACTTTGTAAGGTTTCCAATGTGCTCACCTTTCTTCTAGCACCCAGTCTCTTCCCAGACTTTGCTGAAGAGGACACACTTCTTACCGGCTCTCCTAAGGACACTCCCGTACGTTGCTCATAACCAGCATTTTCCACAGGGCAAACTCTCCCGTCCTCCCAGCCAGCTGTAATTCTCTTACAAGCTGAACTACCTTCAGAACTAGAGCTTCCTGAATGCTGCATGCAATAGGGATTCCTCCTGAGACAGCTGCTGGAACACCTTCCTCTCACAGGGTTCCTCCTGGTTTCCTTACTTCCTGCTTCCTTGCAAGAGTCTCTCCTCTTGGATACACCTTCCCTGGTGATCACTCTCTCACCCGGGGTCTCTCCTTTCCTGGTGGAAACCTCCTCCCCGGTGGATGCACCTTCCTTCCTGGTGGATGCACCTTCCTTCCTGGTGGATGCACACCTCCTTCCTGCTTCCCTGAGCTTATATGAGTGTGAATGCCCTATAGCCTCAAGCTCCACCCCTGGGTAATCCTCGTCACCTCCCCTGGTTACCTTGGAGCTGGGGCGTGACTCACTATCAACAGCTCTGTGAATGCAGTTTTTTTCTTTAGCTGGAGTTTTAACCCTAAAACTCCCTGAACTATTTCCTTGCTCAGAGGAAAATGACTGTTTTTTCACCATTTTCTCAGGCTCTACTACAGTCTCGCCACCACATATCCCCCCCCCCCTTAAGATATTCCGGGCTGACGCCTCTACCCACGCACAGCACGGAATTCCTGCTAGGGTGTGATGATCCATCTGACAGCTATCCAAATTACCTTCTCTTGCAGCCAACCGAGCTAACACTACCCGCTCGTGCCATGGTCACAAGTCATTAATATGGAAAACCTGCTGTCTTCCTCTTCTAGTCTTTACCAAATATGTGACTGGGCCTACCTGTCTTATGATCCTATAAGGTCCCTTCCATCTACCTTCAAACCTTGGGTTGGATCCGGCTGCTGTTACAACAACTTTCTCGCCTACCTCTAACTGGCGAGGTCTGGTGTGCCAATCATAGTAATTTTTCTGGCAGGCTTGGCTAGTGGTTATATTCCCCTCCGCCACCTGGGATGTACGCTGTAGGCACCATGAAAATTCCCCCCTCACTCTTGGGACAGGCTTGGTCTTACGCTTGGCTAGTTGTGGGCCCAGATCCACATCTGCCCTCTCCGCACAGGTTGCTGATAGACCTTTAATCTCAGCCCGGCCAGTGGACCCAAATCCTCCTGACCCCCTTACTGTAGTGCTCAATTCCACTACTTCCTCTACGGGTGGAAAGCCTACTCGTTCGCATATAAGCTGTGCTATCCTGTCTCCTGTATTCACCTTAAAATCTGTCCGCGCGAAGTTAAGCAATAGGACTTTGACTGCCCCTCGGAAATCAGGGTCAATTATCCCCGCCCCCACATCTATAGAATTTTTCACTGCGAGGCCTGAGCGCGGGGCAATACGCCCATAGCAGCCAGGTGGTATCTCTAGTTGAATGCCTGTCTCTACCAACGCTCTGCCTTGTCGAGGAATGATAATATCCTCCGCGCTATGCAAATCAAAACCTGCTGCCTGTTCAGAAGCACGTTTTGGGACCCTGGCATTTGGGGTGGTACGACAACATTTTAGAATAAATTTTGGCTTACTGTTGGTGTCCTGTTTCTGAGGTGTTTTCCTATCTTGCTTTTTCTGCGGAACGCCAAACAAAGGAGCGGGCAGTGCCCTTGTCCTAGCACTGACCCTACGAGAGGATACTAACTGCTTATCCTTATTTTTATCCCCTAGGGATACTTTCTCTCCCTCCACTGGCTTAGATGTAGAGTGCCTCTCTGACTCTAAAGCTTCCGACTGTGCCAGGTTAGATGTTAAACCTGCCTCATTTTGTAGGCCCTTAGCTAAGCCTCGCCTAAATTGAGGCCAATCTCTCCCCCAAAACTAAAGCGTGAGGAAGCTTAGGGACAACAGCTACAGAAATATCTCGCTTTAAACCTAAGCCTTTTACTCTTACGGTATAGAGGGGATAAGATGATGCGGCACCATGCACACATCTTATTTTTATGCTACTTCCAGACTCTTTTGGAGGCTGACTACCTTGGGATTGTTTATCTTTCCAGAGTTTCTGCGAAATCATCGACTGATCCGCGACAGAATCTAACAGGGCTTCTACGGGTATATCTTCCACCTCCACAGCTAACAAGAATCCTTCCCCACTCTCCTTGGATTGGGTGGATACTAGGGCTGTTCTTGCCTGACAATCCCTTCTAAGATGTCCTGTCTCTCCACATGCAAAGCATTTTCTTTGAGCATAATTAGTTTTTCCCATGGGTTTAACTCTGGTGATTCCCCCGAAAAATTGTCTTCCCTTTCCTTTCTGAAACTCCTGCTTCTGCCAGGTTTAAAACACCCACCTTCATTTTGCTGACCAATCTGGCTTCCAAGAAGCGCTCTGCCAATGAGGTTGCGTCACTGGTGTTTTGACAGTCTTGGAGAATCAGGAAAGACTGCAGTTCCTTCGGTACAGCTTCAATAAACTGCTCTAAAACAATACTATCCAACAGAGAATCAACAGTTTTGCCCTCAGGTGACAACCACTTCCATACCAACGTTTTGATCCGCTGGCATAAAGCTTGCGGTGTCTCGTCTTGCTTAAGCTTGCAAGCTCTCAGAAGGCGCCTATAAACCATTGGTGTTAGGCCCATACGATCTCTTATCACCTTCTTGAGTTCCTCATAATTGGAGGATAGATCAATGGGCATAGCCCTGTAGGCGGTTAATGCTTCGCCTGTAAGAGAGGCAGCTATGCGTGTGGCCCTTTGATCCTTCGGCCATCACTTAGGAGTGCAACTCGTTCAAACACTTCCAAATAAACATCTATGTCATCTTCCTTGGTCAGGGGACCAAAGTAAAATATCCCTTTTCCCTGTGAACCCAGTCCTTGCGAGGCTCCTAAGGAACCTGACATAGTCCTTAAGGCTTCGGTGGTTTTCTTCTGTTCTCCTATCCAGGCACCCATCAACTCTAGGAGCGGCTGTTGTTGGGCCATCATCTTGGCGGCTGTTCGTTCCTGCGCCTGGGCAGCCATCTCCTGCTGCTGTTGGAACCAGTCCGCCATCCAGCTCAGCAGCTCACCTTGCTCCATCTCCGGTTGATGCTGAAATGAGACAAAAAGAAAAACAAACACCAAGTGCGGCTCCCAATACCAGCACCCTTCTGCTCCAACTCCTATTGAAAATTGCTGTACCACTCCCTTGCAGCGGTATCCAGACTAACCCCTCTTATATACGGGTTACCTGCTGCCAGGGTTGACTCGAGCTTATCAGCAAAGCAGGATCCAGCTGGAACATCAGCTCCGGTCCGTCCCTCTGCTGCTACTCCGGTCCGTGTTTTCTGCAGTTTCCTCTACAGCTTCTCTGTCCTCAGAGGCGTCTCCAGACGTTTTCTCCTTCTGTACAACTGTAAGTATCCTTTTTGCTGGAATGTAGGCTAGAAGATATCCTGCCAACTATGCCACCTGTTTCGCGCCTCCTACTGGCTAGGCGGTTGCCTAGGAGTAGTGGGCATACCTCTTAATGTCCCTTTTCTGTTAGTTGGATTCCCAGAGCCAAGGCTGCTGGGTAGTGTAGTTGTGTAATAAAGAATAGCCGAGGTTTTCAAGGCAAACAGGAAATTTATTATTTTTTTCTTCTTAGCCAATGAACTTTTCTTTTCAGCAGTTCACAATTACAACAACATAAATTGGATGCTTCTCCATTGAAAAAGGAAACAAAAACTTCATAGCAAACTGTTATAGTAAACACAGCAGCACTGTATCTCAGCTTGTTTAACACAGCAGTAAATCTTTTCCTTCATTAAAGATTTTAGCTTTAGGTTCCTGGCTTGGTTCAGCACAAACCTTTATTCAGCTAAGCTCTGTACAGCACTTCACTTCTTTTCTACAAGTTGCTAAACATTTGCTTCGTTTCCTTCAAGCTGCTAAACATTTGCTTCCAGGCTGCAAGCATTCAAATCAGTCCTTTGAATCTTCCTGGCTAGCACAAGAACGTTAGCACTTCATTTGCATAATTCTCCAGCAGGTTAAGCACTTAGATAAGCTTCTTGGTTTTTTTCTAAAACATTAAAACCTTAGAGCTTTCTCACTTCTGGCACACACAAAATGAGCAATCCATTTCCGAAACCGAGGAAACATTATCTGAAGCACTTTCATCTACTTGCATGCCCTCATCATCTAAATCAGTTGGCACCTGGCTGGACTCAGCGTCTGGAACTGCAGGTTTTAGTTTCTGTAACAACTTTAAAAACTTTCCCCACTGGGATTCTTCTCTACGCTGAGGGACACTGGAAGGCTTGAGGAGATCCTTATCCTTTATCAAACTTTGTAAGGTTTCCAATGTGCTCACCTTTCTTCTAGCACCCAGTCTCTTCCCAGACTTTGCTGAAGAGGACACACTTCTTACCGGCTCTCCTAAGGACACTCCCGTATGTTGCTCATAACCAGCATTTTCCACAGGGCAAACTCTCCCGTCCTCCCAGCCAGCTGTAATTCTCTTACAAGCTGAACTACCTTCAGAACTAGAGCTTCCTGAATGCTGCGTGCAATAGGGATTCCTCCTGAGACAGCTGCTGGAACACCTTCCTCTCAGAGGGTTCCTCATTGTTTCCTTACTTCCTGCTTCCTTGCAAGAGTCTCCTCTCTTGGATACGCCTTCCCTGGTGATCACTCTCTCACCCGGGGTCTCTCCTTTCCTGGTGGAAACCTCCTCCCTGGTGGATGCACCTTCCTTCCTGGTGGATGCACACCTCTGTCCTGCTTCCCTGAGCTTATATGAGTGTGAATGCCCTATAGCCTCAAGCTCCACCCCAGGGTATTCCTCGTCACCTCCCCTGGTTACCTTGGAGCTGGGGCATGGCTCACTATCAACAGCTCTGTGAATGCAGTTTTTTTCATTAGCTGGAGTTTTAACCCTAAAACTCCCTGAACTATTTCCTTGCTCAGAGGAAAATGACTGTTTTTTCACCCTTTTCTCAGGCTCTACTACAGTCTCGCCACCACAACGTGTAGGGTTGACCTTGTTGGATATGCCAATAAAGTCTTTGTCCTTATCCACAGTGTGTGGTGAATCCTGCTTCTTTGCTGCTCCTTCTCCATGGAGCAGTGTGGGTGGAAAGTTAAGGATCTTCGTCTTGTGGATGTTCAGAGGGCGCTTCTTCGGTACTTGGAGGTTACAAATTCCTTTCGTAAATAAGATCATCTGTTTGTGCTGTTTTCTGGCCTGTGCAAAGGTGATGAGGTGGCCAAGTCTACTTTGGGGCGCTGGTTCAAGGAGGCTATTCTCTCAGAGGCCAATTCCATTCATGCACGTCCAGTCCCCTATATCACCGGGCAGAATCAGCTGTGTAAAGTTAGACCCGATTCTGATCCTGCAAACCCCGTGGGATCAGAATCGGGTCTAGCGCTGGACATGCAGTCCTGGATCTGATTCTGTCCAGCTATACGTCCCAGCAACTACCTGGCTAACTCAGCCGGTCCCATGAATGGAGCCGCGGTGCCATTGCATCCCATCGCAATGGCACCGCAGCTCCATTCATGAGCCATGATCCTGGTCATTGACAGCATGCAGCCATGCAGGGATACAATACATCCTAAACTGCACTTTCAAACAGTTGCCAGGAGCCAACCTGCTAGATGCGCATAGATGGTCTCCCACCTACTCTCTCACCATTCCCCTGGTAGCTCAGACTCTCACTTCCTGATATGCAAAGAATTTTGCTCCCCCTTCCCTCCATAGCAGCAGCCAATATAAAGCACACAGCAACCCCGCCGGCATTCCTTCCTTTCCCATTAACTCCTGAAACAGAGTAGGTTTCTGTACTAAATCTTGCTTCACCTTCTGTTGCCCCAAAAAATGGCACAACCACCCACTCCCCCAACCTGTAAGCCCCTTTAATTGCCTCAAAACTTTTCAATCCACCTCTTTCTCCCAACACCTGTCCGAGCCACCATAACCCGGAAAAGAGATGGCTGAGGGGAGATATGATAGAGGTCTATAAATTTATGAATGGAATGGAACGGGTAAAAGTAGATCGATTGTTTATGTCATCAGAATATAGAAAGACTAGGGGACATGCAATGAAGCTACAGGGTAAACTATTTAAGACTAATAAGGGAAAATATTTTTTCACTCAAATGTGCAATCAAACTCTGGAATTTGTTACTGGAGGATGTAGTAAAACCTGTTAGTGTAGCTGGGTTTAAAAAAGGTTTGGGCAGGTTCCTGGAGGAAAGGTCCATAAACCATTATTAAAAGGGACCGGGATATCACTGCTTGATCCAATACAAGCTTTGTGGAACCCATGTTTTTTGGGGAAACTGCTAGGTACTTATGACGTAGATTGGCCACTGTTGGAAACAGGATATTGGGCTTGATGGACCTTGGTCTAACCCAGTATGGCATATCTTATGTTCTTATGTCTGCTGGACCTGGATATCTGTTCCCCGCAGCCCGACCCCCCCAATCCAGCCTTCCAAGGCCTGTGTCGGGGTGCAGGGAACACCTGGCACCCCCTCACCTGTGTCCCTTGGTCCTGCACCGCGATCCCCCTCCGTCCAGGTCGACTTATTCCACCTTCGAGGTAGAATAAGTCCCCCATCTAGATTTGAGGCCCTGGACGTACAATGTCGACCTCTGAATTGGCCCTGTACATTCAAGGTCACGGCCCACCAATGCCCCGCCCTCGCTCTGCCTCCGGAATGTCTCCTCCCACCCACATCTACGCCTCCCCATACAAACCTACTGTATGAACGGGGAGGGTATTGATGGAGCCAGCAGGGGGATGAATAGCGGGAATGGACATCCCAATGGGACATCCCAATGACCCCCTCAGTGTATCTGCTGCAAACCTGTCCGGTTCCAGAGGATTTGCGCACTCATTCTACCCAAACACAAACATCCTTGTGGGCGGAGCATAGCTCAATAGCCCTTTTAGACTCAATAGCCCTTTTAGACATTTGTCCGGCATCCACATGAGCATCACTTTCCACTTTTTTCAAGCATTACCGCTTGGATGGTCATGCTTGGATGAACATGGCCTTTGGCTCCAAGGTTTTGCCAGCTGCTGTGTCTTCTTCCCACCCAGTGGAGATGTAGCTTTGGTACTTCCCACTTGTCTGGACTGGTCTAGCATGACAATATGGAAGGTGACATTTTACTTACCAGATAATGTCCTTTTCTTGAGTCCTGCTAGACCAGTCCAGGACCCACCCCTGGAACTGTATTAGTCTGTTCTGTTGAGGCGGTACCTTGGTCCACTGTGATTTCTCTGCTTGGCTCTGCAGGTTCATATCCTACTGACAGCCTTCTGTTCAATTTCTCCTGTATATAGTTTCTCTACTGTTTGATTAATCAATGTTGTCCTAACTGAGATTGTGTTAGGTTTGTCATGTTTTCCCATATACTTTGCAACAGGACCGCACCCAGGGAAGACCACGCCCTGTGCGACTTGCACATCGGGCGCGCCCCCCCCCCCCCGCGGCGGGAGAGAAGAGGCGTGCCCAATGTGCAAATCAGTGGCATGCTAAGCAGATCTTTCCCTCCCTGCTCCTGCAGGGAGGGAAAGATCTGCTTAGTATGCCGGCTGAAGGATTAAGGGGCACATTTTAGCTTTCTTCTGTTGCCTGCCGCTGCTGAGAGAAGAAAAAGTGGCGGCGGCAGGCAACGGAAGAAAAGTAAAATGCGCCCCTCAGGCCTTTGCACCCTGTGCGGCCGCACCGCTCGCACAAGGCTAGGTACGGGCCTGCTTTGCAACATATACTGAGTTGCTGCTCATTGAAACCTGGACATTTCATTGGTTCTCGGTCTCCACCAATCTGCTGGTTGGGGTACACAACCCACTTGTCTGGACTGGTCTAGCAGGACTCAAGGAAAGGACATTATCTGGTAAGTAAAATTTCACCACTTGTTACTCATAGGACCTAATATCATCGCTGCAATGCAAATGGCAAAAATAGCAATTGTATATAAGTAACCTTGTCAGTTTAACTTGCTCAACAATATTCAAAGCTTCTTTGAAGGGTACTTATGTGAATGCCACTGTTCAACAGTATTGCTCCCCTCCATTAGCCTGCGGGTATTTCAGTCTGTTTCTCCAGTCATCACCTCTCGGCCCAACCTGACCACTAGGTTTCGTCAAAACTGCAAAAATAAGGAACAAAATTGGCTATAGTTCACTTCTTGTTGCTTGCAATTGGAGTGGGATATGTACCGGCACTTAATTATCGGAAAGTTGTAGGCATATTTTTCCATGGAATCTTAACATATGGTTTTGCATTATTAGATGACGATGTGCATTAATGGACTTCTTTATTTAAACAAATGTTCTCAATAGTAATTTTGTTTAAATCTAGCTTCCTTTTTAAAAGGAGGAATGATTTCTTGACTATTACTTTTAACATGAGACCACATACACAATTTTATCTAAGGTGTAAAATAATAAAACCTCATATATTGATATTTTTTAGGTCATTGACCTGTACTGGGGAGTAGAAGCTGAAGAATGGGATGACCCAGATCTCCAGAAGACTCGTATGCGGCTCTTAGAAGAGTGTCTGAAAACGTCTGCAGGTCCATGTTTTGTTGTGGGTATACCAAATAATGCTTTATATTAAACATACCTGCAGCTTTCGGTCTATTTCAGGCAGTGCATGCTTCTGTTCCTTTGTTTGCTTCATGCATGTGCGTGAAAGCTCTCTAGTCAGTATTCATTGGCACGTATTAAGCAGTGTGTGCCAACTGGATAAGTGCCACTGGTCAGGAAATTTAGAGGCATTATGTGAATATCCTTAGCATTATCCAGATAGTGCCAGGATGATATTTGAGCTGAACAGAGGCAGAATAGCAGTGGTATTTAGTGCTGCTATAGGGCCAACTACCCAGATACCTTAGGACAGCAAAACGTCTGTACTAAGGCTATCCCGACAGGGTGTCCATATAGCAGCACTCAATATCTCCCCAATACAGATAGCAGTGGTGCTGACTTCACTATCTGGATACTTTAGCAGGCATTTAAAAGAATTGCTGACCGCCGCAGCTCAGTATTAACCCATATATATGCTTACCATTTCCAGTACTATAAATAATTTGACAGATTGTTGGTGATACCTTTTTACATTTGTCATTGATTTTCAATAGCTATGCTTCTTTTTCAAATCAGGACAAGATGCCGAAATATATAGTACAAGTGCAAAACATAAAATAAGAAATATTTAAAGAATAATCAGATGCTAATGGTACATAAGTAGTTGAGAAGGCTCCACATCTGCATTTGCAAACCTTTTCAGTGAACTAGGAGATAGAACAGGCTTCCCATCTAGCCATTTGTCATCTTGTACCTGTACCACAATGCTGTCTTAGGGACATGTTTATTAAAATGCTATGATTACTACTACTGAACATTTGTATAGTGCTACAAGACATATGCAGTGCTGCACAGACATGTAAAAGACAGTCCCTACTCATCAGAGCTTATAATCTAGTCAAGATGGACAACTCAGCAGCTGTAGACATGGGATGCATCTAGGGGGAATGGTAAGGAAACACAAGGGAAATCAGGTGAGTCAAGATCCAAAAGTGGCAGCGAAGAGGTGAGTTTTCAGCTTGGATTTGAAAAGGGTCAGAGAAGGCGCCTGACGTATAGACTTAGGTAGTTTGTTCCAGGCATAAGGAGGAGCAAGGTGAAAGGAGTGAAGTCTGGGTTAGCAATAGAAGAGAAGGGCACAGATAGAAGCAAACTGCCAGAAGAGCAGAGTTCCCAAGGAAGGGTGCAGGGAGAGATGAGAGAGGAAAGGTAGCGAGGACCTGCAGAGTGAATGCAATTATAGGTCAGCAGGAGAAGTTTGAACAGGATGCGGAAACAGATAGTATACTGCATGTTAAGCACCAAAACCTAGGGCAGGAGTGGCATCAGACTTGTGCTAACACATGGTGGTGTGTCCAGCATGTACCCCAGGTACATGATGGATCCTGCTACCTCTGATGATGCTATTCATATCAGAGAGGGGGCGGAACCGGCAGGGGCTTACAAGCTGATGGAGGCTTGAAACCCTTGATTTTTAAATTTATTTTACTTTTGGCCAACTTGCTCCCCGCAGCTGCCCCAGTGTCTTCAGATCAGAAGGACAGGAGGACAAATGCTGGAAAACAAGAGGGGGCAGGAGGATGAATGCTGGACAAGAGAGGGTGGGAAAGCATGAAGACAGATGCTGCTCCAGTGATGGCACTACCCAGTAAGCTGGGTAAGCGCAGCAGGGGGGACTCAGATGTCAGGAGGGTTCCGTCACTAGCCACCTGCCCCCCACTCCCCATTCAGGATGATCTGTGGAGCACCGTCAGCCCAGTGGAGAGCCTGACCGCAGGACATACTGCTCCCATGGGCAGAAGGCTGTGAGAGGCCACAGTCGCTTCTCACAATCTTATGTCCCATGGGCAGGCTCTCTACTAGGCCACTGGCACTCTGCAGGTCACATTGAATGGGGAGTGGAGGTGGGCGGCCAGGGACGGTGCCTTTCTGATGTCTGCTCCTGTGGACAGGCTCTGTTTCTTTGGACCACAGTCTTGGCTTGCACAGTCCCTGCCTGCAGCACATGCTGCTCCCGCAGGCAGAAGGGTGTGGGAGGCAGTGATCATCACTCAGAGAAGCAGAGCCTGCCTGTGGGAGCAGTATGTCCTGTGGGCAGGGGCTGTGCAAGGCCAGTCGTTCCCTGCCTGTCTGGGCTGGGATCACTGCTTGCACAGCCCCTGCCCGTGGGACATGCTGCTCCGTGGGCAGGCTGTGCCCCTTGTTCATACATGGGGGGGGGCATTAAAGGGGCAATTGGACATGAGGGGCATTGGGAGGTGGACATGGATGGGCACAGGGAGTCCGAAGGAAGATGTTGAGTGCAGGGGGAAAATAGGGAGGCAGCGGGGATAAGATTGAGGTGAGGAGCTAGAGAGATAGAGATACTGGACATGGAAATGGACCTAGGGAGAATCAAGGAGGGGAGATGGAGTGGTGATGTTGGCCAGGGGGTTATTGGGAGACTATGGGAAAATGCTGGACTTGGGGGGGCAGAGGGGAGATGCTGAACACAGGGTAATAAGGGGAGAAGGAAATGCAGGACGTGGGGGTAATAGGGAGAGAGATGGGAGAAGATGGACATGAGGTAAATAGGTTGAGAAAGAGACGGAGAGATGCTGGACATGGGAGTAATAGGGTGGGGATGGTATGATATGGAGATGGGGTAGATGCTGGTTGCAATGGGCAGACATGGAAGGAAAGAGAGAGCAGAGGTTTTGGATGGAGTGAAAGAGAGAGACAGAGAGAGAGAGATACACACACTGGATGGGGGGGGGGTGAGAGATGCTAGACATAGAGGGGAAGAGAAAGTGAGCAAAAGACTAGGGAATAATGGACCACAAAAGAAGAGCTGGGGAATGGAAGTACTAGGGTGAAGTTTGAAAAGCGGTAGGTAGATAGCGTAAAAAAGAGTGAGATTGAGAATTGGATAGTAAGGAATGAAATCTGGGTGGACAGAGAGGGAGAAATATAAGAAAGCTGAAAGGAAAAAAATCAATATACAAGATGGAAGGAAGCAAAGAAAACAAAAGGAGAGACAAGAAATGGCAAATTTCTGGACTAGAGACAGTAGAAAGAGAGCTAAGAGAACATAGAAGAAAGTAGAAGCCTCAGATGGGGACCAGAATGATCAGAAAATAAAATAATCAGACAATAAAGGTATAAAAAATAATTTATTTTTCAATTTAGTGATTCAACTTTGCACAATATTTATATTTGACACAGTATGGGGAATTGCATCTCTTTTATTTCTCAGGTGCTGCTCTTCTTGTGGAGTCTGGCTTCTTGGGGTTTTAGTTTAATTTTTGTCTACATATTTTTATTTTTACTTTAGGTTGTGGTCACTTATTGTGTACTTGGTGAGGGTCTGTGTTCTGAGTGTGTGACTGAGGCCAGGCGTTCTGTTAACATGGTGTTTATACATAGGGATCTCTACTGGAGTAATTTGACTTGTTCAGCACAATCCAATCCAGCCTTTGAATTCATGGCTACCAAAGATTAGTTTTTTGCATTTTGTATCTTCCCTCCTCATCAATAATTATGTCATAGCAAAATAAATCTGATGTGAAGATACTTATAATGGTTTGATGGGGGTCTTGTCAGTGCCTTTTCATTAATCAATTTTTGTGTTTATTATTATGTTTGTTTTATTGTAACATCTGTTTTACTAAATTGCATGTGTTTGTTTGGAAGCCACCTAGGATTTTAAATAGGTGGCATATACATTTTAAAATAAAGTATACTTAATATGCCACATGGCTCTGCATCACTCTCATGCTGACGGGTGGGGGTGGGGGGGGGGGTGGGGGGGGAGGGGCACTGGGAAGTGGAGAAAAGCAGAAACCTCAGATTGGAACTAATATGATCAGAGAATAAAATGGTCAGACAACAAAGGTAGAAGAACATGTTATTTTCAATTTAATGATTGGACTTGGTGCTAGCTTCTTCTTGTATAAAGTACAGGGAAATGTATGTCTTTCTATTTCTCTGGTGTTGTATGCAGAATCTGACTTCTTGGGATTGTAGTTTAATTTTTATCTACATATGTTTATTTTTAGGTTATGATCACTTATTCTGCACTTGGTGAGGATCTGTGTTCTGAGTTTGTGGCCAAGACCAAGTTTTCTGTTAACATGGAGTCTGTACTCAGAGATCTGTACAGTAGTGATCTGAATTGTTCAGCTTTTCAAATAGGTGTTGGATGTTCCAGGGCCCGTTGCAGTATTTACAGTGCTGCTTTTTTTGGTAGACTCCTTAAGTAAGTTTGAAAGTTGGTACTGGTTTGGTATGGTATGGTAGATTTGCTCTGCAGATCCTCAGTTACTTTGTTGTAGAGTTTTAAATTAGTTCACAGTATTCCTGGTACTAGAGAATGTTTGCTATTGTTAGTAAGATGTTCAGAATCAGATTCCTTTTTTTTTAGATATTGAGTTCTTTGGGTGAATGTCCTGGTTCTGTTCTGCTCCCATTGTTGAGGAAGGGGGTTCTGTGAATGCAGAATATATGTTCAAAAAGAAAAAGCAAGAACAATAATGCAGTTTATAAACTGTGCTGTGGTTCTCGCTCTTTTTTGTAATTCCTTGGTGTGCAAACATCTTGCATTTCCTCCATATTATCTTATCAGCTTTTTTGGTTTGGTTCAGTCCCTGACTGGAGTTTTGAGAGAGTCTCCCCCCCCCCAAGGTGGAGGGGGGGGGGGTGGCACTATCTCATCCCTCGCCTCAGGCAGCAGATTGCCTTGAGCTGCCCCACATGCCGTAAATCCCGCACTAACTGCTAGTGCACTTGCTTCATAGTGAAGAAAATGATGTCCTTGATGCTCAAAGAGCAGGGCCAGTGCAAGGACTGAAGCTACCCAAGGTGGGCCCTCCATTCTGCTGCTCCCCCCCCCCCCCCCCCCCCGTTCCACCTATGCTTATTGCCACTTTCCCTGTTCAGGGTCGACAGCGTGGTAGTTGTCCCTGAAACCATGATGCAGAACTTGCTCTCCATCTCTGGGGATGCATTGTGATTTTATTCTGCCTAATCTACCACTACAGCCTCCTCTCCGCTGCAGACTTCTGGTTTATACAAAACCAGAAGTCCAGGGTGGAACGGCAAATTGGGCAGCACTTACCCCCAGAGATGGAGGGTAGTGCTGCATTAAAGTTTCAGTTGCTACCATTGTCGGCCCTGGAGAGGGGTGCCAGTGGCGGCAATGGGCAGGAAGGGTGTCCCCAGAGGGCTGGCTTTCTACGCGACCACCTAATTCATCTGATGATAGCACCAGCCCTGCCAAAGAGTATGTCCTGAGTGCAGGTAAAAAGTAGTTGCAATCAAAGGAATTATTTCTAGAAGTATGATGTTTTGTATTTTCCAGCTGTCAAGCTGCAGTTCTGAGGCTTATTTGGAAAAAGCCACATTAATAAGGAAATCACAAATTAAACCACAGACTGGATCTGATTCGTCTTTTGTGACTGTGGTGCTACGGGTAACAAATGCACTTTACTTAGGAAAAAACCCCTCTGATAACAGTCACTTATGTTATGCTTATATTATGCTTTAGCACAAGTTTACTTAATGACTCCTCTATGGAATCATTAGATGAACCCACATCAATAGCGACAAGCATTAGCTACCAGGAACATGCGGATCGTGCCCATAACTGCTAATGCTGAGGCTTTGCAGTTAAGCGTGCTGACAACGCACGTTAAGTGCATAACATTAGCGGAGTTTAGTAAAAGGGGCCCTGGGACCTGCTTTCAGCCTATGATGTGCCGAGGAGCAGGCACTGATTTCCTCCTCATCTCTCTTATTGGATTTGGTGCTGTCTGTAAGAAAGTAAAGCTGTGAGCTTTGAGTCCCCCAGTAACATTAAACCCATGCGAGCAGATAGCAAAATTCCACAAAGCTTTGCCTAAACACACTCACAGCGCAGGATGGTAATGCGGTAAAGAAATAACAGGGCTGACCTGCATTTAGCAGAGATTACAGTCCTTTTCAACAGCGCTCCCACAGCTTCAGGCTTCAAGAAGGATGAGGTGACCGGCGTGGACTAACTATACTGAAAACTCAAACTTGGGGATTATTAGACCGCTTGGTCATTTCATGTGCTGTAGATAGGGACCCGAGTTTTGGCATAATTATTGATGTTAAATTTATTTATTATTTATTTATTTATTGAAGGGTTTTATATACTGCCTTTCAGAAAAATCAAAGCGGTTTACATAGAACAAAACTTGAACATTACATTGAAACTTATTCAAACAATTGAAATTACAGTGAACATTAAATTGTATATAATAAAAATGGTAATTTGAGGGTTACAATGCTGAGTAAATGCTGATTAGGTATATAGATAGTTTAACCATATATACAGATTTAAATATTTACAAATTTCAAAAATGTTAACATCTTATCTGAGCAAGGAAAAATGTATTGTAGTTCACTAGAATTATTAGTGTAAAGAGTAAATGTGATAATGTGGAGAATTGGGTATTGTAAGATAGAGTAAGAAAAAGGAAAAAGTAGGTTGTGAATTAATGAATATGAGTATACATGAGTTTAAGTGGGAAATATTTCATCTATTGGGAATGAGTCTCCAAAGTACTCTATAAATAGGTGAGGTTTAAGATCTTTTCGAAATGCTGAACGATCTGTGATATCTCTGAGTTTATGCAGCAAGGATGAAGAGGCTAGGCTTACAGTGGCCCACTAACGGGGGAGAAAAGGTTTAGAAGTCAAGTGAAAGACATGGGGAGAAAAGAAGTTGGCGTGGGGTAACATGGGAATTTATCTGATACATGGAAAAAGTGGTCTTATCTGCTATCATATTTATTGGTATTTCTAACATATAGTGCATTAGCGCAGGCCCTGGTCTCTGGTACCTCACCAGGCACTCTTGGCTCTGCAGGGAGACCAGGAGTACATACTGCCGGGGTCTACCACTCGTGGAATTTACAGGGCCCTGAAATGTAACCAGTTATGACTGAGAACCCCTTAGTCCCTAGGATCACTCGCTCTACCCCTAACTTTCACTTTTATAACCTTACAGTCCAGTAGACAAAACTGTGGTTAAATTAAAAAGAAGGCACAGTATGAAATCAATAAAAGTACAATTTACCTTGTATCTTTTCTCTATGCCCTTGGATAGCAAGAACTCCTTCTCCTTTTATTGGTCGTCTCCTCCTATGCTGAGGAATTCACTATTCTCCTCTGGTCTCTTTGTACTACTTTTCTTCCAAAAGCTGATGACAGGCACAATTGGAATTTCTTTCTTTGAACCCTGAGCCTTCCCGGATCCCAATGCTGGCAGATATCTTGCAATTCTGTAGTGGCAGGCACTTCTTTTCTGTAAAATCCTAGCCCTCTCTATTTCAGCTCCTGGGGTAGTCCTTTGAATCCTCCTCTTCACTTCTGAGATCAGTGGAAACTCTTTATTCTCTATTTTCTAGAGGCCATATTTTCCCCAGCCTCCTTAGTGGGTACCTAAGCAGGATGGAAGTGTTGGTTTACTTATCAACCGATCAATATACACTGTGAGGTGCGGTAGCCTAAGCAACCATGGTGACCACCCATGTGCTAGTATGATAGCTAAGCCATCCAAAGACTCCAAGCCCCTGTCAGAGATGGATTTAGGGGAAAAAGCAAAGATAGGAGAGGTCGGGGTAGAGCACAGGGGGAGCTTCGTTTTCCCGCTCCTGCACTCCAGCCCAATCCGGGTTGTGGGAGATCCCGCCGGCTTAGCTGAAAGTGCCGCGGGCAGGAGAGAGCTTCACGAGCAGCCAGCAGCCATTTATAGAGCTCCCCGGTCGGAGTAGAGCACAGGGGGAGCTTCGTTTTCCCGCTCCTGCACTCCAGCCCAATCCGGGTTGTGGGAGGTCCCGCCGGCTTAGCTGAAAGTGCCACGGGCAGGAGAGAGCTTCACGAGCAGCCAGCAGCCATTTATAGAGCTCCCCGGTCGGGGTAGAGCACAGGGGGAGCTTCGTTTTCCCGCTCCTGCACTCCAGCCCAATCCGGGTTGTGGGAGGTCCCGCCGGCTTAGCTGAAAGTGCCGCGGGCAGGAGAGAGCTTCACGAGCAGCCAGCAGCCATTTATAGAGCTCCCCAGTCGGGGTAGAGCACAGGGGGAGCTTCGTTTTCCCGCTCCTGCACTCCAGCCCAATCCGGGTTGTGGGAGGTCCCAGCAGCCTCTATAAATGGTGCCGCCGGCAAGCGCACCCGCGCCTTGCGGGCCCGCGCCTGAGGGCCCTTTGGCGTGGCCCTTAGGCAGTGGCACGTCAGCAACACTACGAATGAAGCCAGAACTCTCACATGCAACAGAATCTGACTCCTGCGCCAAGAAAACATCAGGATAATAACCTGAGACTCTGATATACCCCAACAACTCACTAGGTAACCCACCTCTACCCCATCTATAAGGTAACAGCAGACCTAAAATACTAGAGAAGTTCACTCCTTGTTACTCTGTTACAAACAGACCTCCCTTAAAATAAGATTTGCTACTGTATCTAGTTAACAGAATACATTGTTCCTACTTGATAGCCCTGCTTTGATACAATTGTTATCTATTCCACTGCTCTGTACCTAACCAGTTAATCTGCATTTACTGTTTCTAAAGACCCGTATTACCTACATTGTATCCTCTCATTGCTGTAACCATGGCTCTCTCTCTCTATTTGCATTAGTTAGCCTCTATCTGTTAACACACACCACCCAAAACACAGCAGCATTCCCTACCACCTCACACAAGATCCCCATATTGCATGGACTAGGAAGAAAATATCATTCCTCCTATCATCACTCAGCTCCACAACCACACCATGTTAGGCACTCTCATCTACTATATATCTCCCTTAACACTGTTAGTAGTTCTAAACCCAATCCTGTTCCCTCACATGCTAACTTAAACTGTGCACTCATCAACGCCCGCTCAGTACGTAAAAAGTGGCCAGTCATTACAGATCTCATCACAAAGCTGAAACTAGACATCCTCCTGGTCACAGAATCATGGCTAGCGGACACAGACAATGTCCTTATAAACCAACTCATTCCCCCTGAATACTCAATACACACATGCCACAGAGCAGACTGAAGAGGAGGTGGTGTTCTCATTCTTTCACGAACTAACCTTCAATTTAGATTACTTTCCACCAGGAGTACCACACACATGGACCTAGTTACTATAGCTAACAAACATATCATCCTAAATCTCATATATAGAGCCCCATCCTCACCACCAGAAGATCTATCTAATATAATAGAGCTTGCCTGCAACCCAGAAAGCCCACGCAAATCCAACTGGTTAATGGGCGACTTTAACCTCTCCTCACTTCACCATAGCCATTCTACCACATTCCTTGATGCCATGACTGACCTCAACTACTCGCAGCTAGTTAGCTCCCCTACACACCTCAAGGGTAACACCCTTGACCTCATTTTTGCACCTCAGGCTACAGCGAACACCAACTTTAAGCTATCTCATACCCCTGTCCCATGGACTGATCATGATTTATTATCCTTCCAAGTCCCATATCAGCAAAACAGTATCCCAGCAAGAAATACAAATTTAATATCATCAGGACCAACAGCCCGTTTCAAAACGCTCAACAAGGATGACTTCATCAGCCAGACTCTTCCAACCCTTCGTCTACCAACCAATGACCTTGATGAACTGATCAACAATTGGTACAACACCCTGAACTCCTCTTCACATCTACCTTCCTCAGTAAGACCACCAGCATCCAGCACAGCACTAAAAAGTAGAATCCCAAAACCATGGTTCTCCACTGAACTACGACTATCCCTCCAGAATCTAAGAAAACAAGAGCGAAAATGGCGTAGATCACGTGCTCCAATTGACCAAATGGATTACGAAAATGCCCTAAAGAAACACCGGGAGAAAATAGCTGAAAAGATGAGGGAACACCATACAGAAACCCTCCTCCGATCACTGAACAAACCACGAGACCTCTTTAATATCACTAAATCCTTAACCAAGGCACCATCCTCCAACCAAACAATATCAATTCAACCTCAGGATTTTGCCGACTATATTCAATCTAAATCCATTAACACAAACTCCACATCAAGTTGTATACCTAACCCCGTCTCAATTACCCAGCCTCTGAAAAATTTTGTCGCTCCCACAGTGAAATCCATCACTGACCTTATTGCCACCTTGAATACTACCACAGCCCCAAACGATCCATGCCCTGCCTACTGGATCAGAACAATGCGTGCTGAACTGAGCCCCATACTTGCCCTTATCATGCAACTTTCCTTCACCACCGGATCATTCCCATCATCTCTCAAGCAAACTTCAATACGCCCTCTCCTAAAGAACAATAAACTCGACCCAGCAAAAAACTGATTCATATCGTCCAATTTCAAGTATACCCCTTCTAGCCAAAATCATCGAGAAGGTGGTACAAATCCAATTGCAACAGCATATAGATACTTCAGCTCCTCTCGATCCCTGCCAACACGGATTCCGAGAATCACATGGCATAGAGACCCTTCTCACACTACTCATCAACACCTTATCAAGAGGGATTGACAAAATTGAAAATGGGTTCATCCTCATCTTCCTTGACATCTCAGCAGCGTTCGACTCGGTTAACCATGTACAACTTCTTCACCGTCTTAAAGAAAAAGGAGTCCAGGGATCAGCTTGGGAATGGTGTAGATCCTACCTAAACAACCGCTGGCAACAGGTGCGGATAGGATCTTCAACCTCCGATTCTTTCCAGCATCAACAGGGTGTACCCCAGGGATCCTCTTTATCAGCTCTTCTATTTAACATATATATCCAACCAATCTGTGAAATCATCAAAACATTTAACGCCTCCAGCTTGATCTATGCAGATGACGTACTAATATTCACGCCAATAAAAATTAATGCCCCTGACTTCTCCCCAATTATCGCCTGCTTCAACGCGATTACAGATTGGCTCCTATCCCAGAACCTGCGAATAAACTTCAAGAAAACGGAAGTCCTATTCGTAACCAGGAATAAGAAATTCTCCCCCCCCCCCCCCCCCACCCCGCAACTTTGAAGGTGAGAGATGCGGAACTACCATGTAAATCTTCAATTCGCTACCTGGGAGTAACCATCGACCAAGAACTGACCTTCAAAGATCACATAAAGCAGACCGTTAAATCCATTTACTACAAATTAAGAACGCTGAAACCCTTAAGACCACTACTCGCCTCCAATGACTTCCGAACAGTCTTCCAAGCCCTTATAACACCTCATTTTGACTATGCTAATATCATTCTGCATGGCCTACCCAAGAGCACCCTCAACCCACTCCAATTGGCGATGAACTCAGCAGCCCGCATCCTCTGCGGCACTTCCAGTAGAGACCACATCACCCCCATACTAACAGAGCTTCACTGGTTACCCCTACAAGCCAGGATAACTTACAAAGCACTCCTGCTATCCTTTAAAGCAATTAATCAAATAGCCCCACCCTCCCTCTCATCACTTATTATCAACACCCCCACGAACAGACTGAGAAGATCCGCAGCCGCCAATACTCTTGTCGTACCAAAGGAGTACACTAAATGTAACCAAACAACCAGAGACAGGGCCTTCACCTTATTCGCTCCAACTTGCTGGAATAATCTCCCTCCTCATATCCGATCAATAAAGGACCTCTCTCAATTCAGAAAGGCCCTCAAACACTACCTATTCTGTCATCATCTTTTAGGCCCTAACCCTACACCTCCTCCTCCCATCTCACAAATCACTCACACAGCCTCTGACATTCCAACAACATAGTCATAACAGAACACGACCTTGACGCTCTGCACACCCAATGTTACGACCCACTTTAACTGTAAATTTCCAGAGGTAATATATCTTTCTGTATATAGCTTGTATATAGTTTACCATGTTTGTCTCCAAGTTACTGACCCTGTTATAATGTAAGCAAAAGACCCTGTTATAATGTAAGCAAAGGACTGTTCTAATGCGAAATTTGTTATCTGTAAACCGCACTGATACCAAAGAGCGCGGTATATAAAAACTGTAAAATAAATAAATAAATAAATAAAAGGACTGACAAATGTACAGGACACCCTGGGAACAGCATTATGAGAAGACAGACAGACAGACAAAGCAGAAACCAGAGACTGGAAGTGAGATAACTGTTTTTATTTCTTTGGCGATTCGTCTGCTTGGAAGTGATATTGTTGTTGTCATGGAACGGATGTAGAAAGAAGAATGACTCCTCTTACCTCCCCTACTTCCTCCCCATGCATAACCCCCACCCCCAGGGAACCGGACATTGTGCAGCCAAAGATATGCATATGCTAACTGCCCTCATGAATAGTGTACTGATTTGCCTGAACTACTCACGTACTTTTGTGGGTGGATTTTCAGACTTTTATAGCAGTTTCTGGGTGTGGATACCAAAGTAAGTAGCCATTTAGGCAAGCTACTGAAAATCGCCCTCTAAAAGCCAAGCTACCACCAATGCATTACTACATAGACTGTAAAATATGAAGAAATGCATTGCGGGGCTGGTATCCAATGGCCCTTCCCCGCTGAGCCTAACTGATTCAGCAGCACTGTCTGGACAGTGCCACTGAATATTCTCTCTGACCATCCAGATAGTGCCAGGGCATCCTGGGGGGCAGAGCTGGCCTTTATCTGGATTGCAGTGATTTTCAGTATCACTTTGGGGGTCAATCCAATCTGCGAATAGTGGTGATGAACGTCTGACTTGGATGTCAAACCCTCGCAATTCGCAAGGAGCAAATTTCCAACTCCAGGCTCCCTGCACATACAGTGGTGTTGTGCGGGGAGCTCTGGATGGGGGCATCAGGGGGAAGGTCGGAGGAGGAGTGTGGACAGGCAGAGGCAGGTCCATGACCCCGGATGTACAGGACCTATCCAGATCACGGCCCTGTATGTCTGGCTTGCGGGAGATGGATGAGGAAATTATTCCACCTGGAGGTGGAATAAGTCCCCCCAACAGTGGCAGGCAGCATTGGAGGACCCCGCCGAAGAGGTGAGCCAATGCAGTAGGTTCCCCGCCATCTGATCCAGGCCTTGGCAGGTCCCTCCGGAGGTCGGGAAAAAGCAATTCTTATCTTGCGCATGGAATCAGGGCTCCTGCATGGCATTCTGGTGCCATGGCAACAGGACACCACAGCACCAGGGCTCCAGCAGAAGTATGGGAAGGGTTAGCTGGGGAGAACACTGCACATCCCAGCATGCTGAATCGGGACTCATCTGACCCAACCAAGTGCCCTGATATGCTCCCGTGGGAATGTTTAGCTTCCGCGGGTGCAGAATCAGGGCCAAATCCAGCCTGTCCAGATTTTGGATGTCCAGACGGACAGGACGGGTCCCAATCAGAATTGGCTTCCACCTGGATAACAATCCGCATAATATAGGACATCAGCCAAGCTGTCTTAAGTGTGATGCAGAATGGCTATCTGGATCACAGCTGATTATCGCCACTATTTGGATACTGCTGGCATTGACCAGTGTTTCCCGATATTCAGTGGCAGCCACTATCTGGACCCTGCCACTGAAGACCCTGAATTGAGCCACCACAGTAACAAGCATTTAAAAAGACTGCTGACAGCTGCAGGCTGATTATGGACCCTGTGCATGTAAAACATACAGTCTCTTATTGTAAGTGTTGATTTACAGTAATATTTTTTTCTCAGTAAAATGCACAATAAATGATGAACTGCATCTTGAAAAATGTGTTATTCATGGAAATCATGTTGGGCAGCACAGCAGGAAGAATGCTATAATATCTTCCTTGTGATCTATGCTCATCAATATTACTGCCTTCCTTTCATGGAGTTCCAGCATTGTTTGCAAAACTGGGAAATGGCATATAGACATTCTGAAATGGGTTGAATTATTAGGAAAAAAATCAAGACATTTTGAAGTCAACTTTGAATAACCCAGAGTGCATATACCGTGGACAGTTATTGATGGGAAACTACCTAGGTTGTTTCCTTTTAAAAATTGTCTAAAGTATATGTTAAAATTCTTTCATCTATTTGTGTCTCCTAGTTGTGTGGGCAGCTGATCAGAGGTAAAACATACCCCATGGAAGGCTTTTCATTGAATAACACGGGACCTAGTTGTAGATAGCCTAGGTTAACCATTAGCCCGGTTTAGTAAACATACTGCAATGTGAAACCATGCAAGTTCTTTTTGCTATTCTGAGGGTAACGATTTTCAGCCAAGTAAATGTTTTCAAAAATGTCTGCTTTATGATCCATTATGGGCAATTTTCATGCTGCTCATATAGATGTAAAATCTACAAGGTGAGCAAATTTTATACAGCCCATTTCTATAGATAAGAACACAATTTTATTTATTTTATATCTTTATTCAAGCTAAATTTTACATCAAGAATCCTCTTGTACAGAAATTACAACACCATAGGAAATACAATTAGAAAACAAAATATAATAAGAATATTAAATCACATTAATGGCTATCATCCTGCACAATTCAAGGGAAATAAGGGGAATTTCATCTCCAAAAATGAGAGTGGCCTAATAATAGTTGTCAAACATTTAAATGCAGGTCAGTCAGGCTCAAAATCCCCTGGCAGGTGTGGAACAAATTTGAGATCCCAGACCCCATGCATCAGTGAGAACGTAAGTTAAACTGAAGATTCATAAAAGCATACTTTGCATTTTGATATTTTACAATGCATTTCGATGGAAATTTTATTTATTTATTTATTTTTATTTATTTAACAGTTTTTATATACCACACTATTCATCATCAGTGCGGTTTACATTAAACAACATATACCTATCAATATAAAACTGACATAGGTTTACAGATAACAGGGAAAGTAAACTGGGTATGAACAGGGGAGAACTATATACAATTAAACAGGTAACATCAAGGCTTGGTATTTGCAGAGATGCAGCACTTTCCACATTTTTAAAACCTTTGTTCTGGGTTGTTGCTATAGAAAAATGTCCCTTGGCCATGTCTACTTTCAATTTTGCAAGCTGTTCTAACACATCATCTTCGTTGAATGATATGGTATCTACTCCATTCTCATTTGTATAATTGTCAGTCACAGGTGGTCCTTCTCCAGGATTTTCTTTAGTAAAAACAGAACAGAAGTATTTGTTTAGTATTTTCACTTTTTCAATGTCACTTTCCACAAATCCGTTGTCGGTACTTTTGAGACCTGCAATTCCACCTCTGATTTTCCTCCTCGCCCGAATATACCTAAAAAAAAGTTTGGTCGCCACATTTCACATCTTTAGCCATCTTTTCTTCTGCCTTTGATTTTTCTATCCTTATTTCTCTTTTTGTCTCTTTTAGTTTTATCTAGTATTTTTTTCCGTGTTCCTCTGTTTGTGAATGTCTGAATTTTGTGAAAGCTATGTTTTTTGCCTTTATTTGAGCAGCCACTTCTTTGGAGAGCCAAATAGATTTCCTTTTCCTCTTGTTATTATTTACTTTCCTTACATATGTATCTGTTGCCCCTTTTATGGCCTCCTTTAGTTTAGCCCACTGCAATTCCAATTCTCTTATCCCCTCCCACCCTGCCAACTCCTCCTTCAGGCACTTGGCCATTTTACTAAAGTTGGTGTTTTTGAAGTCTAGGACTTTGAGCTTGCTATGATTGGACTCCACCTTGGCTTTTATCTCAAACTACACCGTGTGATGATCGCTACTGTTCATATGGGTATCCACCAGGATATTCAACACACCATCTCCGGTGGTGAGCACTAAATCCAGCATAAAGCTTTCCTTGGTCGGTTCCATCACCTTTTGCATCTTGGAAGGCATCCACATTTTTTTTACTTCTTTCCAGATTTGCAGAAGGAATACTCCAATCTATATCATGGAGATTAAAGCTACCCAATATGATTACTATCCTCTTCATGGCTATCTTTGCAATATCAATAATCAATTTGCTATCCATTTCTTTGGTTTGAGTTGGAGACCTGTAGACTACACTAGTATGGATGACAGTGCCATCTCGTCTTTCCAACACAATCCATAGCGCTGCTTCTTTTTCCCACGTCCCCTGCATTTCAGCAGCTTTAATATTGCTTTTGACATATAGGGCTACTCCTCCTCCTTGTCTACCCTCTCCATCTCTTCTAAAGAGATTATAGCCAGCTATAGCTATATTCCATTCATGTGACTTGTTAAACCACAATTTTGTATAGCCACAATGTCCAAGTCCATTTCCACCATTAGGGCTTCCAGGTCAGGAACTTTGCTGGCTAGGCTTTGAGCATTTGTGCTCATTGCTTTCCAGCATTTGTTGACTGGCTTGCCTGTATTTTGCATGGATTTTGTTCTACACACCTCTTCCCACTTGCCATTGATGTGTGGTTTAAAAGTGTGTCTGTTTCCAATATTATTATGCTTTTGCTGGGCGTGACGTCCTGAACTTGTCTGTCGCCATCCGTCACTCCCTTTCCCTAGGTTAAATGTCTGTCCACATACTGCCTGAATTTTTCTCTAGGCTCTTGCCAAAGTCTCTAGTGACTTGTTCCTGGCAAAATCCAAGGGCCTCTACTCTGTCCTCATCCTTCTTGACCTCTCTGCTGCTTTTGACACTGTTGACCACAACCTTCTCCTTGATACCCTGTCCTCGCTTGGTTTTAGTGGCTCTGTGCTATCCTGGCTCTCCTCCTGTCTCTCCCATTGCTCTTTCAGTGTGTGTTCTGGTGGCTCCTCCTCCTCTGCTACCCCGCTCCCAGTTGGTGTACCCCAAGGATCTGTCTTGGGTCCGCTCCTTTTCTCTCTCTATACCCATTCCCTCGGTGCGCTTATCTCTTCCCATGGTTTTCAGTACCATCTGTATGCTGCTAACTCCCAGATCTACCTCTCTACGCCTGAAATCTCTCCAGCAATCCAGACCCGGATCTCTGCCTGCCTTTCTGACATTGCCACCTGGATGTCTCACCGCCGGTTGAAATTGATCATGGCCAAGACAGAACTTCTTAGCTTTCCCCCTAAATCCGCCCCTCCTCTTCCTCCTTTCTCATTCTCTGTGGATAACTCTGTACTCCTTTCTGTTTCCTCGGCCCGCAATCTGGGGTGTGTCTTTGACTCCTCTCTATCTTTCTCCACACTTATCCATCTCATAGCTAAGACCTGCCGTTTCTTTCTCTATAACATTAGCAAAATATGCCCTTTCCTTTCTGAACACACTACTAAAACACTTATCCACTCCTTAATCACCTCCCGTCTTGACTACTGTAGCCTACTCCTTGCTGGTCTCCCTTTGAATCATCTCTCTCCCCTTCAATCTGTTCAACACTCTGCTGTGCGACTAATCTTCCGCCAGCCTCGTCATGCCCACATTACTCCTCTTCTCAAGTCACTTCATTGGCTCCCTATCCGTTTCTGCATCCAGTTCAAACTTCTCCTGCTGACCTATAAATGCATTCACTCTGCAGCTCCTCACTACCTTTCTTCTCTTAACTCTCCTTACAACCCCCCTCGGGAACTCCACTCTTCTGTCTGTGCCCTTCTCTTCTACTGCTAACTCCAGACTTCGCTCCTTTCACCTTGCTGCACCTTACGCCTGGAACAAACTACCTGTGTCTGTACGCCAGGCACTCTCTCTAACCCTCTTCAAATCCAGGTTGAAAACTCACCTCTTTGCTGTTGCTTTTGGATCTTGACTCACCTGATCTTCTTTCTTTCCCCTAGTTTTATCCCTGTTTACACCTTCTGTGTTTTGTCACGGCTAGACTGTAAGCTCTGATGAGCAGGGACTATCTCTTACATGTCTGTACAGCGCTGCATAGGACTGGTAGCACTATATAAATGCTCAGTAGTAGTAGTAGTAATCTTTTTCCCTGCAACAGAGAGATGAAGTCCATTAGCACAGTGTAGTCTCTTGTTGATTCATCTGTTTCCCCATTCGCCTATATATCTAAATCCTTCTTGTTTGCACGAGGTTTGGAGCCGTGTATTAAAGTTGTTTATGCGATGTAGCCTTTCTGTCCCCTTAACATGAACAGGAGAACTTCTGAGAATGCTATAGTCTTAACAATGGGCTTGAGTTTCTCTCCCAGACTCTGGAAGTCCCTTTGAACTGCAGAGGCACTGTTTCTAGCCAGGTCATTGTACCCGAGCAGATGACAATGCCAATTTTGGAGTGCTCACTTTCTGCACAAACTATACCAACAATTTGGTTCATATTCCTGCTGGCTGACCATCTTCTCTCATTTTAACTGTGTTCCCAAGTTAGTGCCTCTGATGATGGAATCTCCAAGTAGTAATAGTTTTCTATTTTGTGATTTTTTTTCTTCATATTTGGTGCATTATCAGTAGATTGGGTATTGACTCTCTCATTTAAGGGCATTTCTGTTTCCATAGATTGGGCACCCTCATTTTCCAAGGCAGAGAAGGCATTATGCATGGATATCTCCTGTGGAGGGTGTCTCCGTGTTACAGGTCAAAACCTACCGGAGCCCAGTTGTTCCTGGGCTGTTTGATTCTTTGTGGGAGTAGTGGTGGATTTTGTTCAGTTTGTACTCTAGAAGAGGTGTGTTTAATTGCAGCTAATTCTTCCCTTAGTAGAGTCAATTCTTTATGGATAGCAGAAAACTTGAGGCATATAGGGCAAGCTCTTAGGTTCCAAATGATTCTTTTTTTAATGAAAGTACCCAGTTATTGCACTGAATGCGTAACATGCTGATTAAGACTGTTATAAAGCGATCCTAGGAGAAGGAGAAAAGTTGGGTGTAACACCTAATTAAAGGACAGATGTCAATGTATTTGATGACTATATAGGAAATGCAACCCTGCGGCGGTTTGGGTGAGGGGTAGGGTAGATGGGAAGTTAAGTGTCCATGGCTACTACACCTTATATGTACTGAGGGCACACTCAGATATATGATTTAAAAGCTATGCTAAGAATGTAGACAGTCAGAATATTTCTAAAAACCTATAGCCAAAAGTTAAAATGTAAAAAAGAAAGGCAATTGTAAGGTCTGAAAGCTTAGCTTTGTGTAATCTCTTAGAGCTGTGATGAGCAGAACTGGATCAGGTAACTTGGTCAGGCTGCAGAGTTGATTCAATTAGCCACACCCTGTGAAGCAGGCTTGTAACAGAGCAATGGAAGCTGACAAGTTCAAACTGAAATCTTTATTTATCAGCCCACTATGCAAAGGACCCTGTAACCTTAAAATGTATACCTTTGCTGCAAAATTAAGTAGGAGACTTAAGTAGAAGACCATGTCTCTGCAAATCTAAAAGCAAATGTGTACTTCAATTCCAAGTAGCTATATATCACAAATGCCCCTGGTCAGTAGGTCTTATACATTTTGGTTTACATGAAAGTAAAATGTAATAGGGCAACGGTATACCAACTGTCATACAATGAAAGTAAACTTGTGTATAAGCATTGAGGAACCAGTGTCTTTTGGGGAAACTTCTAGGTACTTGTGACCTAGATTGGCCACTGCTGGAAACAGGATACTGGGCTTGATGGACCTTGGTCTGACCCAGTATGGCATATCTTATGTTCTTATATGTCCATATAACAATAACTAAACTTCAAAGTACAATTATGAATTATGATACAATTGCATGATTGTATTTAAGGGGATATTTACAATTATTTTGACATGTTTTTATGCTGCTGTCTGTAAGTTTAGGTTATAGGTGGTTCAGGCTCAAGGTCTGATCAAGATTTGGAGTTGAAATGTTCTTGAAATAGATGTGTCTTCAGCTTTTTATGTAATTCATCTAGGTCTGGGCATCCTCTTAGTATCAGGGGTAATGAATTCCAAATTGTGAGAGCATAAAGTGAGTGTATCTGATTGCAAGATGACTGTTTGCTCTTGTTTTTTTTGGGAAGGAATGGTTAGGCAAATCAGTGATCCTTCCTTTGAAGCCTGTCATTTTGAGGTTTTGAAATAAGGAAGTGAAGGCTGGATGCCGAGATGCTGTGCACGATTTTGAATATAGTGATGAGTGTTTTGTATTTTATTCTGGATTGGATAGGTAACCAGTGTAGATGCAACAGTATGGAGGTGATGTGTGATTGTCAGGGGGCTCTGTTGATTATTCTTGCCACTATGTTCAGGACCTTCTAAAAGGGGTACAGGGTGTGTTTGGGAAGGTCGTCGTTTATGATGTTGGCATAATTCAGAATGGGTGTGATGAAAGATTGGTATACTGTCCAGAAAAGGTTTGGGCTTATCAGGGGACTGAGATTCTTCAGAGTTCTTAATTTGTAGTAGATCGTATTTGTTGTTTTCTTTATTTGAGGCTGGAATTTTAGTTTCTGGTCTAATATTATGCCCAGATATTTGACTTCTGATTTCACTTTGATGGTGCAGTTTTTAAGTCTTAACAGTTGGGGTGGTGAGAATGACAGATCTGTGAAAATGTGGAGGGCTTCCATTTTTCTTGGTTGATAAATAGGTTGTGTTGTTGAAGCCACTTTTTTTATGTCTGTGAAGCAGTTGTATATCCTTGAGAAGTCTGGTTTTGTGGTGTTATCTGCATATATTTGGAAGTGGATCTGGTGTTCCAGAGGATTATGTTGAACAGGAGGGCTGATAGACTTGAGCCTTGAGGTACTCTTTGTCGTTGGTTGAATGGCTGTGATGTCTTGTTTCCAATTCTTACGTGTTGACTTTGATCATTCAAGTAGGAATGGAACCAGTTTATTGTGGTATCTTGCAGTCCATTGTCAGAGCCTCTATAGAATTTGGTGATGGTGGAGGGCATCAAATGCTGATGCTATGTCAAGAAAGATGAAGAGGAATCCTTGTGTACAGGTACAGGATAGGATTGTGTTAAGCAGTGATGTAAGGAGGGTCTCTATACCATGGTTCGGTCTGAAGCCAGGCTGCTCAGGATCTAGGGGAGCATGGACATAAATATAATTTTGAAGATGCATTTGTACTGTTTTTTTCAATCATTTTTATAATGAAAGGGATAGAAGTCTTGAAGGACTACAAAAGGGGACTGCTACGTCTGGAGAGAGATCTGCAATTATAAGTATTTACTTCTGGGAATTTTTCTATATCTTGAGGAAAAAGGAATTCTTTAGATTAAAGCTGATTAATCTGTGAACCCAGTGTATTTGACAAATCAGTTAGGGCCTAGTAGCAGCAAAGAGCTTTCAGTTTAAATTTAAAACACAGAAGAGAGCTTTCTGGTTAAATTTAGACCCAAAGACTCCCTCTATCCAAGCAAGGGCTGTGGGAATCCCCCTGGAAATTGGTCACAGATTATCTTAGAAGCATAAAACAGGGTACTATGTAGCAGCCAGCTTTTAATAAGTCTTCTTTCCCTCCCCCCCCCCCCGACACCCACCCACTCTGGGATAATCGTAGCTTTATAGGTGCTTACACCTCTTAAATGAAAGGAGGTGCCATATTCACTCTCAGGTGCAGCTGTTTATCCTCATCAGGCATACATTAAAGACCTGAGATTAATTAAGCTTCAAGTGAACAAGATACATTAAACGTATTAGGTATAGTTTTATTAGTATAAGTATCCCAAGCAACCCTTAGTAAGTACAGAACTTAAATATCTAAACACATCCTTAAAACTAAGATGCAGACAGCAGTCCAGCAGCGAGATGGAGGCTTTCCAATCTTTTGCATTGAGTGTTACATGTATGATTGTCTCCCAGTTGGTGAGGGGTCTTACATGTGCACTAGGTACAAGGATCATTTTGCTCTCAGGGAACGAGTCCGATCTCTGAAGGCTAGAGTAGCAGACTTGGAGGACATAAGGAAGACAGAGAGGTACATAGACAAAACCTACAGGGGTATAGTACTGATGCCCCATCTCCAGTATGGCAGCATCCCTGTTGCCATGGAGGAGAGAGGTCACGTGACAGGAGAACATCACCCTGGTGTGGCAGGAAGTGATCTGTAGCTAGGACCTGTCCTCCAGGTGATGTAAAACACTCTTGCACCGAGGAAGTTTCTCCAGGGCCATGTGCCCATAAGGGAAGGGTTAGGACAGTTGTTATAGTTGGTGATTCGATCATTAGGCATGTAGATAGCTGGGTGGCTGGTGGACATGAGGATCGCAAGGTAACATGTCTACCTGGTGTGAAGGTAGCAGACCTCATGCACCACCTAGACAAGGTCTTAGATAGTGCTGGGGAGGAGTCTGCTGCTCTTGGTACATGTCGGTACCAATGACATAGGAAAATGTGGTAGGGAGGTTATGGAAGCTAAATTTAGGCTTTAAGGTAGGAAGTTGAAATCCAGAACTTCCAGGGTAGCGTTAAATGCTTCCCGTTCCACACACAGGACCCAAAAGGCAGGCAGAGCTCCAGAGTCTCAATGCGTAGATGGGACGATGGTGCAAGGATGAGGGTTTTGAATTTGTTAGGAACTGGGGAATATTCTGGGGAAAGGATGGGCTCTTCCGAAGGGATGGTCTTCACATTAAGCGGGATGGAACCAGGCTGCTGGCATTAACCTTTAAAAAGGAGATAGAGCAGCTTTTAAACTAGATAATAAGGGAGAGCCGACAGTTGCCCAAGAGCGCATGGTTGGGAACAATGTATCCTTGAAGGATACTACCAAAAGAATGAAGTTAGGGCATATCAGCAGAGAGGTTCCAAAAAAGACAAAAGTAGCTCAAATGCCCTTGAGTACAGTGCAGATAGAGCTTAAAGATACCAAATTACCCCTGCCTACCATTAGTCAGATTCATATGAATAAAATACAATCTCTAAAATGCTTGTATGCAAATGCTAGAAGTCTAAAAAATAAGATGGGAGAGTTAGAATATATAGCACTAAATGAGAGGTTAGATGTGATTGGTATCTCAGAGACATGGTGGAAGGAGGACAACCAGTGGGACAGTGTGATACCTGGATACAAACTATATCATAATGATAGAGCTGATCAAATTGGTGGAGGGGTTGCGCGCTACAGTATGTTAGAGAGGGCATTGAGACACAAAAGAATAAAGTTTTGCAGGAAACAAAATTTGCTGTAGAATCTCTATGGATTGAAATTTCATGTAAAATGGGGAAGGTGATGGCAGTGGGTTGTACTATGGACTGCCTGGCCAGAATGAACAAATGATTGATGAAATGCTCAAACAAATCAGGGAGGTTAACAAAACTTACAGCAAAAATAATAATGGGTGATTTCAATTAAACTGGTATTGACTGGGTCAGTGTCATGGCAGGACATGCTAGGGAGATAAAGTTGCTAGATGAAATAAATGACTGCTTCTTGGAGCAGCTGGTTCATGAACCATCCAGAGAGGAAGCCATTTTGGACCTAGTCCTTAATGGAACACCAGATCTGGTGCAAGAGATAAGGGTGTTGGGGCCACTTGGCAATAGTGATCACAGTATTATCACGTTTGATTTAATTAATGGAGAAGGGATGGTAAGGTAATCCACAGTACCACCTTTTAACTTTTGAAAAAGAGACTATGGCAAAATGAGGAAAATAGTTAAGAAAAAACTAAAAGGAGCAGATGCAAAGGTTAAAGACTTACATCAAACTTGGGTGTTGTGTAAAAATACTATCTTGGAAGCCCAGACCAGCTGTATGCCACACTTTAAGAAAAGTGGAAGGAAGTCGAAAAAACTCCCAGCATGGTTTAAAGTGAGGTCAGAGAGACTGTTGTTGCCAAAAAAGCATCTTTTAGGAAATGGAAAAAAGAACCAAATGACGAAAACTGGAAAGAGCACAAGCACTGCCAAGTTAAATGCAAGGCACTGAAAAGGCAGGCAAAGAGAGAATTTGAGAAGAAGCTTGCTGTGGAAGCAAAAACGCATAATAAAGACTTTTTCAAGTACATTCGTAGCAAAAAACCTGTGATAGAGTCTGTTGGACCATTAGATGATAGAAGGGTAAAAGGGGCACTAAGAAGGGACAAGGTCATAGCGGAGAGACTGAATGAATTCCTTGCTTCGATCTTTACTGAGGAAGATGTAGGGATGTTACCCATAACTGAAGTGGTATTTAAAGGTGATACTGCGGAAGAATTGAGAGAAATATTGATACACTGGGAAGATGTATTAGAGCTATTTGATAAACTGAAGAGTAGCAAATCACATGGACCTTATGGCATATATCCAAGGATGTTGAAAGAATTGAAATATGAGATTGCAGACCTGCTATTATCTGTGAACTATTATTAAAATCATCATACCTGAAGACTGGAAGATGGCCAATATAACGTCAGTTTTTAAAAAGGGTTCCAGGAGTGATCCTGGAAACTACAGACCTGTGAGCCTGACGTCAGTACTGGGAAAAATGGTAAAAACCATCATAAAGAACAAAATTACTGAACATTTAGATAGTCAGGCTTAATGGGAGACAGCCAACATGGCTTTAGACAAGGAAGATCTTGTCTTACTAATCTGTTATGATTTTTGACGGTGTGAATAAACAGGTAGACAAAGGTGAGTCGGTTGATATAGTGTATCTGTACTTTCAGAAAGCCTTTGACAAGGACGTGGAGGCAAGATGGCGACTTGAACATACGCTCGCTGACACTGCTCTGAGGGGTCTCCTGCTTTATTCATTATTTTATTTATTTATTTTATTTATTTAAAGTTTCTTATATGCCGCACTATTCAGCATCAGCGCGGTTTACATTGAACAATACAATCTCAGTACATTTGAAACACGTATGAGTTACAGATAACAGGGCAAAAAACTTGGGTAACAGGGGTAACTATTTACAATACATAACAATTGACTATTTACATAAAATCAACTAACAGCGAGAATAGAATGTACAGATGTAATTACATAAGAATTTCTTAGTTCTAGGGGGTATGTCTTATGGAGTGCTTATGCTTGTGCCTATGAGTGTGTCTTGTGACATATTAGATAGCATTACAGTGGCTGGAAGTACTCAGTGAATAGGTAGTGCTTGATAGCCTTTCTGAACTGCTTCATGTCTTGTATTGCTCTAATATCTGGATGGAGTTTATTCCAACATCTAGGCGCATAAGATTTAAATGCTCTGTTAATCGTTGATTGGGACCAATTTGTGGATTCACTCGGAATGACTAGGGTGTTTTCAGCGAGTGGTCTCCTGGATCTTGTCCTAGGAGTTTGACTGATGAGGTCTGAAGTCGTTGCTGGCGATATTTTATTTAAGGCCTTGAATGTGATGAGGAGAGCTTTATAGCTAATTCTACATTCTATAGGGAGCCAGTGAAGGTCCCTAAGGATTGGCATGATATGGTCTCTCTTTGATGCTCCAACTAGGATGCGGGCCGCAGCATTCATTGCTAGTTACAGGGGGTTAATGGTGTTCTTTGGAAGACCATATAATACAATATTCGCATAGTCAAAGTGTGGAGTGACTATTGCTTGGAATATTGAACGGAAGTCGTTGTATTCTAGCATGGGTCTTAGGTGGCGTAAGGTTTTTATCTTGAAGTAAATCGTTTTTACCGTACTTTTTATGTGGGCGGTAAAATCCAGTCGTTGATCAACGATCACACCTAGGTAACTAATTGTATTCTTGATTGGGAGCTCAGCGTCCCGTACCTTGAGATATGCAGGGGGGGAGAAGAGCTTGTTTCTTGTGACCACTAAAACTTCAGTCTTTTTGAAGTTGATTCGCATGTTTTGATCTAAAAGCCAATCTGCTATTGCATTGAAACAGTTGGTTAAGTTAGTGTAATTTGGACTGGTTGTATCAATCGGGGTGAAGATAAGCACGTCGTCAGCGTAAATGAGGCAGGAAACATTAAAGGATTTGGTGATTTGGCAAATTGGCTGCATATATATATTGAAGAGGAGCGCCAATAGGGAGGAGCCTTGTGGAACCCCTTGCGTTTGGAGGAATGGTTCTGATGTTTTGGAGTCAATGCGAACATGTTGCCAACGATCTTTGAGGTATGATTTACACCAGTTCCATGCTAGGCCTTGTAAACCCTTTTCGTAGAGTCACGATAGTAGTATCTTATGGTCTACTGAATCAAACGCCGCGGATATATCGAGGAAGATCATTGCGACGCCAGACTTTATGTTGTTGATCCCACAGATGAGCGTGTTGATTAAGGAGGTCATGAGAGTCTCGACTCCATGCATTTCCCTAAATCCATGTTGGCACGGATCCAGAGGGGAGGATGTGTCAATATATTGCTGAATTTGGCGTTGTGTCTCTTTCTCCAGTATTTTGGCAAGAAGCGGGATGCTGGAGATTGGACGGTATGATTCTTCCTGATTTTACCTTTTTCCGCTGGCTGAGGAGGACTCTCGATGCCGCATGCAGACAGGAAGAGGAAAGCCAAGCTGTTAGTGTAGCTGGGTTTAAAAAAGGTTTGGACAAGTTCCTGGAGGAAAGGTCCATAAACCATTATTAAGAAGGGACCCAGGATATCAATGCTTGAACCAATACAAGCATTGTGGAACCTGTGTCCCTTGGGGAAACTGCTAGGTACGTATGACCTAGATTGGCCACTGTTGGAAACAGAATACTGGGCTTGATGGACCTTGGTCTGACCCAGTATGGCATATCTTATGTTCTTATGTTCTTAACTTCGGTTACTGTGAAGACGGCGAGCCCATGGATTCGTTCGTTGTCCCAGTTGGAAGTAGTGGATTAGCTCCGGTGCGCCCGCTGAGCGTTAGGGAGACGGAAGGAAGGCCTCCCAGCACCGAGGGCTTAGAGGTTTCTCTTAGCCCGGAGCTCCTATTGCCGCCAGTGCAGCCGGAAGGAGAATTCTTGCAGCGGTCGCCAAGTGCAGGTGTGAGTGCGTTGGTACGCATGTCGTGTGATTCGCAGATGCAACTGCCCAGCCCCGGAGAAGAATTACCGGTGCTGGTCTCTCCGGCTGTGCTTCTTGGTGGTGAGAGTGGAAGACGGAAGGAGTCATTTTCGGCACTGCACTCTTCAGAGGAGCTGGCAACTTCTTCTTCGGGTAAACAATTTCATCTTGGTGCGGAAGTCTCAGGACATAAACTGGTGAAACCTGAAGTAGTTACTCCAGATACACTATGGTCTGCCTTTTCATCTATGTCTCTTAATATTACGGCACAGCTTCAGTCTATAGTGCAGCAATTTCAAATGTTTGGGCAGCAGTTAAAGCAATATGAATCTGGTCAGACTGAACTCATTGCCAAAGTGGTCTCCATTGAGAGTCGACTGGGGCAGGTTCAGGAAGTCTCCCAAACCTTTGCTAAGGATTCTGGTGTGTTGCACAGGCGGTTGGAATTTCTTGAAAATGTTGCACGAAGCCGGAACCTGAGAATATTGAACTTTCCAAAGGTTCCTTCGGTGGCTCCTATTATATTGTTTAAAAAGTTTCTGGTAACTATTCTGAAGGTTTCAGCTGACTCATTTCCTCCTATATCCAAGGCCTTTTATTTACCAACTGCCAAGGCTGTTCCTGTGGATACAGATGAGCATCAGGTATTGTCTGTGGACAGTTTGGATCTATCTACATTTTTTAGAGAGATCCCCGTCCAGGGCTGGGATGACTGCTACCCTGCTCGTCACTTTTGCCCTAGAGGCAGACAGAGACTGGTTACTGATATTGTTCTTTCAGTCACCGTATAAGGTGTTCTTGGACTCCAACCTGTGCATATTTCCGGATGTCTCCAGGGCTACCCAGAAGAGAAGGTGACAGTTTCTAATGTATCGTCCTGGGGTGCTTCAGCTGGGAGGGCTGTTTTTTCTCCGCTTTCCATGTAAATGCCTAGTAAAATTTACTGGGCATAGTTACTTATTCTTTGAACCCTCTCAGCTGGCTGGTTATACGTGCAGTGCCCTTCCTCTGTTCCCTCTCAAAATGGCTCTCCTGTCAATGAGAGTTAATTCGGAATGTAATAGTACACTCTCTCTTAGTCTGTCTTATTTTCTTTGTCGTGCAATGTGTTTAATTTATCCTATATTTTGTGACCCATCTTGCCTCCTTATTGTGGTCTAATGGGCTTTAATACCTGGTGATTGTGTTTTCTTTGGGAAGTGTTTTTTCTATGTTAGATTTTTTGCCCTTTCTGTACAAGGGTTTTCTTGTATTTTTTGTTAAAATCGCATAAATAAATAAATAAATAAATATAAAGAAAGCCTTTGACAAGGTCCCTCATCAGAGACTTTTGGCAAAATTAAAAAATCATGGGATAGGAGGCAGTATACTATTGTGTATAAGGAACAGGTTAAAAGATAGAAAGCAGAGAGTAGGTCTAAATGGCCAGTTTTCCCAATGGAGAAAGGTGAATATGGAGTACCCCAGGGATCTGTGCTGAGTCCGCTGCTTTTTGACATATTCATAAATTACCTGGGAAAGGGAATCACAAGTGAGGTTATCAAATTTGCAGATGACACAAAACTATTTAAAGTTGTTAAAACCCATGAGGATTGTGGAAAATTGCATGAGGATCTTGATAAATTGGAAGACTGGGTTGAGGGGTGCTTAATTTTCCTTGTATTAGTTTACTCTCTCCATTAATCCTGTTTAGGAAATACCTGAAGGATGACCTTCTCCTCCCAAATGCTGATTCATTAGCATTAGTTAAATGTTATCTTCCTACAAAATCTGTTTCTTTTCTTGTTGAGGGAGAAGATGAGGCAGTGTCTGGGGATCGGGATAATTTTGATTTAACAGCCTCTTTAGTAGATACTCAGGATGTTATTTCTACTAGAGCTACTTTATTAGTGACATTGCTTTCTGAAGATGATAAAATTCAAATTCTTAAGGCTTATTTCAGGAAGAAAGTCAATATGTATTGTGAAGACAAAGTATCTATTTTCCCGGATGTATCTCATAATACACAAACATGAAGGAAGTCTTTTCTTGCCTTTAAAACTAGAATTCTTGCTCTAGGTGCTACATTCTTTTACGATATCCCTTTAAATGTTTGATATCTTTAGGATATGATAAATTTGTGCTTTTGTCATCTTCAGATCTGGAAAAGTGGTTACTTGAAAAGGAAAAGGCTCAGTGATTTTTTCTTTGCCTTGTCAATTTACTTTAAAATTGTTTGGCAGGTGGAGAGGAGTAGTTTGATTAAATAGGCTGGTTTTTGTTACAAGGGACTCCCCTTCAGGGTTTTATGGTCTCTTGTTTGTTTGTTTTTTTGTACTTATCATTGATTCCATTTTCCCCGATATGTGGGCTAACGTGCTTTTGTTTATTTTTCTATCTGTGATGTATCATGCATGATCTATTGTATTTCTTTACATTGTTTTTGCCATTGTATAAATTTGAATACTCTTAATAAATATATAATTAATAATTGGAAGACTGAGCATCCAAATGGCAGATGAAATTTAATGTGGACAAATGCAAAGTTATGCACCTAGGAAAGAACAATCCAAACTATGGTTACACGATGCAAGGTTACATATTAGGAACCACCACCCAGGAAAAAGATTTAGGCATCATCATGGATAACACGTTAAAACCGTCTGCCCAATGTGCAGCGGCGGCCAAGACAGCAAATAGAATGCTAGGTATCATAAGGAAGGGAAGGATAATAAAACAAATGATATTATAATGCCTCTTTATCATTCCATGGTGCGACCCCACCTTAAATATTGTGTGCAGTTCTGGTCACCGTATCTTAAAAAGGATATAGCGTTATTAGAAAAGGTACAGAGAAGAGCCACCAAAATGGTATAGGGGATGGAAGGATACCCCTATGAAGAGAGGCTAAAAAGGTTAGGGCTCTTCAACGTGGAAAAGAGATGGCTGAGGGGAGGTATGATAGAGGTCTATAAATTAATGAATGGAGTAGAACAGGTAAACTTAGATTGATTGTTTACGTTATCAGAATATAGAAAGACTGGGGGACATGCAATGAAGATACAGGGTAAGCTATTTAAGACTAATAAGAGAAAATATTTTTTCACTCAACATGTAAGCAAACTCTGGAATTTGTTACCGGAGGATGTAGTAAAAGCTCTTAGTGTTAGGGTTTAAAGAAGGTTTGGACAAGTTCTTGGAGGAAAGGTCCATAAACCGTTATTAAAAGGGGTCCAGGATGTCACTGCTTGACCCAATGTAAGTATTGTAGAACCTGTGGGTTTTTTTGGGAAACTGCTAGGTACTCGTGACCTAAATTGGCCACTGTTGGAAACAGGATGCTGGGCGTGATGGACCTTGATCTGACCCAGTATTGCATATTTTATATTCTTAGAGATTGGCCTGTATGAAGCTGGCGCACTGCTGTCAAGTCTGGTATTTTTTAGTAGTGGTCTAATTGAACTTTAAGTGATGCCGGTATGTGTCCATGAGATAGTGACATATGAATTATGCTCTGTAAGTAGGAGCTTAATTGGGTTCTGGAAATCTTAACCCAGCTCCACAGGGCAGTGGTCAAGTGCTGAAATGGTTGTGTTGTGGTTATTTATTATGTCTTCAATATTTTCGAGTGATGATAAGTCAAAATGTGTCCATGTGCTTTGGGGGGTAATCTGAGGAGTTAGGATTTTTGGAAGGAGGTTTCCGGTGGAGTTAGACTTCTGTTTTGGTTTTGAGGTATTTTGCTATTTCTTGGGGGCATATCTTTTCCTGTGTATTTCATTCACTGTATTCTTTTAGGAGTGTCTTAGTGATGAGGAAGAGTTTTCTTGGTTTATTTATTGAGTTCATGATTGTCCTGACATAATACTCTATTACTCCTTAAGGTCTCCTCGCGGTATGCCCTGTGTTTCTCCATGTAGTCTGCCTTATTAAGCAGGTCTTCTGATTATTGCCATTTATGTTCTAAGTAACGTAGGTCACCTTTTTGCTTCTGTAACATAGCTGAGTACCAAGGGACCATATTGCACCTTTTGGGGGTGTTTCTCCTTGGTGGGGATTGGGATGCAGCATCCATGATTTCATTCCACTTTTCAACTTTCATTTCTAGATTTTCTTCGGGCTTCACTAGCATCTGTTGGGGAACCACAGTCTCCAGGAAGGAATCGTTGTCTAGCTGACAGAATGTATGCCTCATGTGAGGTGGACTGCAGTCAATAGTGATGTGAAGTTTTTGAGATGGAGAATTGTTGCATGGCCAGACCACGGCAGGATTGTAAGTGGGTTCAGATCGTGCATTGCATGGATGTTGTTGGGTAAAATTATTAGGTCTAGTGTGTTCCCTTTGTTATGAGTTGGTGCTGAGACAATCTGAGTGTAACAAAGAGCTTCCATGTCTTCTAAATATGATGCTGCTTGCTTAGTTGGAGTAGTTGTAATTTCTAGGTCTCCAAGTAGGATAAGGGGTCAATGGTAAGATGGTGTTGCACAGGCTGTCTCTAGTAAAGTTGACAACTCAACAGCGTTTTCATGTGGTGGTCTATACGTCAGACATATTGCAAATTAATTCGTTACAGTCAGACGGTTGATGATGTCTGAGGACATGATGTCAGAAGTGATGAGATTGAGGTTGGCTCTTGCTATGATGCAGACACCCCCTCCTATTACAGAAAGGGATGTTGTATGAGGAGAGGCATAGTTGGTTGAGGAGGATAGTATCAATTTCGTAGAGCTAAGTCTCTGTGATGGAAAGGATATATTAGCCCATGATCCTGGATGAAGTCAACTATTGTTGGGATTTTGTTACGAGTTAAGCATGCATTGATGACGGCACATTTCATAGGGATATTCAAAGACTGTATGGTGAGCTGGCCATATGTCACATCTTTGTGCAGAGTAATCTTGGCTGTAGGGCATATCCTCTTGCTTTGATGCATGTGTGTCCGAATTGTCTGACTGAATGGTTAAGGATGTCTGAGTTTGTGAATGATGGGTATGTGAGAGTTATGATTTGTTTGAGCTGCATCTGCAATGTGTGCAACTAAAATTAAGAGGAAGAATGTAAGAAAAGGTAAAGTTATGTATCTTTTCTTCAAGCATTCAGTCTTCCTGGAGATAGTTCAATTAATGATGTCTTATGTGGTGTGTGTGGGTTCAGTGTCAGTGTGTTTCTGCTGAGTGACTGTGTGCTGACCGTATTATGATATGTCGCTAGTGTTCCTTTTTGTGGGATGATAATCGTTTTATTTCATTTAATTGTGTTCAGCTTTGTTTAGCTGTTCCTGAGAGATTGTTCAGTGTTTGGAAGTATGTGTTTTCCAAGTGGAATGCTGTGGTAGCATGTACCTTATGCAGCCAGGTATTAGGGATGGTCCTTGTGGCTGCTTTTTCTTGTGCTCCCAGTGCCTTACCTTCTGTGGTGTACATGTAGCGTGGCATAGTGTTTCAGGGTTTTCTGGATCATTCTAGTTTATTTTATTTATTTATTTTTATTTATTTAGAATACATTTGTATACCGCAGCTTCCAGCGATCAGCAGCGGTTTGATTACAGATTGAAAATTGCCAAATCAAGACAGAAATTTCGTAGTAACATTACATTGATTTGAAAGGAAAGCACGGCACACAGTAATAAGGTCATAGGAGAGGAGACAGAGATTTACATATGTACATAGTTTGACAGGAGTCAGCGCTTGGAGAGTCCAATGGCAGGTGCTCTTCCACTACAATGGTTTTGTTAGGGGTGCTGGATTGTTGCATGCTGTGTCCACTCAAAGGGCCACATCTAAGGGCCATTTGGCATGGCCCTTAGGTGCTGGTGCGCCTGAAGCATTTTTTTTTAATCTGCAGCTGGTCGCCAAGAAAACTCATCATGGGGGGGGGGGGTGGAGCTTACCACCCTGCACAGAGATCAAGTGTGCTGCCGATCGCCAGTGGTCTGATGTACTGGAGGTCAGTACTAGGCTTGCAGAGGCTTAATGGGTTAAGCTGGCTGGCTGACTGTCCCAATGGAAAGATTACACAGGTCTGCGACTAAAAAGCTGTTTGATTATTTTCATCTAATTTCCATGTATTTTTGGTGTGCTGAAAACAAATAAAATATTGAAAAAACTCATAGACGTCATGATTTGCCACAACATGCAAAATTGTCTTCAAATTTATCAAATGTTTTCAAATTACTATTAATTAATTCAAATTACTATTAATTAATTCACATAAGTGCATTTAAAATATAAAATGCCAAAAAAAAACCTTAAAGGGGTTGTCCGAGTTATGTAAAAAAAAATATAGCACTGTAAATCTGGTCAGCAATATATACATAAGCTAAGCAAGTTTTAAGTCCGTGCTTCTAATGGTAGACGAGGTTAATCTTTCCTGAAGAATCCAGTGGGAGGGAGACACAGGGCAGATAGCAGCAGCTCCAGTCAGTGCAGGGGGCGTGGCCAGCACTGTGACGTCTCGTGTACAGACACAGAGCTGCTCTCTCCTGCATGCCACACTTGTGCACGAATCATCATCAGGTTCTTGGTTCTAGGCTGTTCACACTTTTTCATCGCAATTTTTGTTAGCTCGTCATTCTTCAACCATTATGTTATGGCTCCGCGAAAGTGTATTAATTCGCCAGACAGTTTCTGTTTTATCTGTGGTGAATATAGAGTGTTGAAGCAACAGCAGAATATTACAGACTTTGTGAAAAAAAATATACTTTGCATACTTTGGACTAAAAATTGGAGATCAAGATAAAGTCTGGGCGCCTCATAAAGTGTGCAAACAGTGTGTTGAGGACCTCCGAAACTCGTTCAAGGGTAAGGAAAAATCTTTCCGTTATGGGATTCCTATGGTATGGCGAGAGCAAAAGAACCATACTGACGACTGTTACTTTTGTTCATGCGATGTGAAAGGGTTTAATTTCAAATGGAAGCATTCCATTTCATACCCCAATCTTCACTCGGCAATTTGTCCCATCCCCCATGGCACAGATATACCAGTACCCAAGCCCCCTGCTACCTTGGAAGAAATACCTAGCTCCGATGAAGGTGAAGTCATACCTGAACCAGATGACGAATCAAGTTCTGACTTTGAAGATGATACAAGACCAAAATTGTTTTCTCAGGAGGAGATGAATGATTTGGTAAGAGACTTGAATCTTCCCAAAGATGCTGCTGAGTTACTCGGGTCAAGGCTGAAAAGCAGGAATTTATTGTTGCCAGGAGTGTCATCTTCATGGTTCAGACATCGTGAAAAGGAGTTCATTCCTTACTTCGCCCAGGAAGACAAGTTGGTTTATTGCATCAATGTCGAAGGTCTGATGGGTCAATTTAAAATCCAATATGATTCAGAGCAATGGCGTCTTTTTATAGATTCTTCAAAAAGAAGTCTCAAAGCAGTTTTACTCCACAATGGTTTTTACGCTTCCATACCTGTAGGTCATTCCTTACACTTGAAGGAGACCTACGAGAACTTGGAATTGGTTCTTCGTAAACTTAAATATGAAGACCATGGTTGGCAAGTGTGTGGGGACTTGAAGGTCTTGTGCATGCTGCTCGGGCAACAAGCTGGGTATACCAAATATCCTTGTTTTCTGTGTCTATGGGACAGTCGAGACCGACAAAATCACTGGACCAAGAAGAGTTGGCAGCCGAGGGTGCTAACAGTCGGTGAAAAAAATGTCCTCCGAGAAACTTTGGTACCTTCCCATAAAGTTCTTCTACCACCTCTCCACATAAAATTGGGATTGATGAAGCAATTTGTAAAATCACTTCCAAGAGATGGAGAATGCTTCAAATACTTGGTCACCAAGTTTCCAGGCCTGTTGGAGGCAAAATTGAAGGAAGGTGTGTTCGTCGGACCAGACATTAGAAGGCTTATAGTTGATCAAGAGTTTGTCAATACCATGATGGATCCTCAAAAAGAAGGGTGGATTGCATTTAAAGAAGTTGTACAGAAATTTTTAGGCAATAATAAAGATCCTCACTACAAAAAGATCGTCGGACGAATGCTGACAGCATTTCAAGCTTTAGGTTGCCTGATGAGTTTGAAAGTGCATTTCCTCCAGTCCCACCTTGACTACTTTCCTGAAAATTTGGGAGCTGTGAGTGAGGAACAAGGTGAACGATTCCTCCAAGACATTAAAGAGATGGACAGGAGATACCAGGAAAAATGGAGCATTACAATGATGGCAGACTACTGTTGGATGCTTCAGAGAGACATTCCAGATGCTACTCACAAGTGTAGATGCACCAAGAGGAGCCTCTCAAGTAAGAAGAATTGAGTTTAGTGTGTGTAGGTGAGCTCATTTCAGTTCAAAAAAGGATTTTCATGAAAATATTGTAATACAACTTTAATTTTATAAGTCTATTTCCATTTATTTTGAGGTATTGCCTTATTTAACATATTTACCTAAATTGTCAGGAAACGTGATGTCCTGTGACAAAATGGAGGTCATTTTCGGATTCAGCGCACCAAAAAACATAAAGATTAGGTGGAATAACCAAAACAGTTCTCGAAAAAAAAAAATATTGTTTTTCTTCTATATTGTGGCTTAGATTAACACCTTTACTATATTTTACCCAGACTCTGAACATAGCATTTATGTCATACAGTAATTTATATCTTTCTCGGGTACCCCAATGATCTGTCTTGGGTCCACTCCTTTTCTCTCTATATACCCAGTCCCTTGGTGCACTCATCTCTTCCCATGGCTTTCAGTACCATCTTTATGCTTATGACTCCCAGATCTACCTCTCTACACCTGAACGCTCTCCAGCAATCCAGACCCGGATCTCTGCCTGCCTTTCTGATATTGCTGCTTGGATGTCTCACTGCCACTTGAAATTGAACATGGCCAAAACTGAGCTTCATATTTTTCCCCCTAGAACCTCCTCTCCTCTTCCTCCTTTCTCAGTCTCTTTGGATAACTCTCTTCTCCTCCCTGTTTCCTCAGCTCACAACCTTGGGGTCATCTTTGACTCCTCTCTCTCCTTCTCTACACACATCCATCTGATAGCTAAGACCTGCCATTTCTTTCTCTGTAACATCAACAAAATCTGCCCATTCCTTTCTGAACACACTACTAAGACACTTATCCACTCCTTAATAACCTCCTGTCTTGGCTATTGCAACCTACTCCTTGCTGGTCTCCCATTGAATCATCTTTTCCCCTTCAGTCTTCCGCCAGCCTCATCATGCTCATATTACCCCTCCTCTCAAATCTCTTCATTAGCTTCCTATCCATTTCCACATCCAGTTCAAACTTCTCCTGCTGACCTATAAGTGCATTTACTCTGTAGCTCCTCACTACCTTTCCTCTCTTATCTCTCTCTACACCCCATCTCGGTAACTCCGCTCTTGTGGCAAATTGCTTCTATCTGTGCTCTTCTCTTCCATTGCTAACTCCAGACTTTGCTCCTTTCACCTTGCTGCTCCTTATACCTGGAACAAACTACCTGAGTCTGTACGTCAGGCGCCTTCTCTGTCCCTTTTCAAATCCAGGCTCAAAACTCACCTTTTCGTTGCTGCTTTCAGATCTTGATTCGCCTGATCTCCTTTGTGTTTCCTTACCATTCTCCCTAGATGTATCCCATGTCTACACCTACTGTGTTGTATGTCTTGACTAGATTGTAAGCTCTGATTATCAGGGACTGTCTCTTACATGCGCTGCGTACATCTTGTAGTGCTATACAAATGCTCAGTAGTAGTAGTAGTAGTAGCGGTAGTAATTTTTTGGTGATTATGAGGTTGCCTTTGTCTAAACTAGATCAGATTGCACTGTACAATATCTGCAGCACCCTGTTTTCAATTTTCTCTACATAAAAAAAGACATTTGTTTTATGGATACATTGTGCAATGAATAAAATGTATTTATCTGGAAAGACATTGGTTTATCTAGTGTTCATGACGCCACTCTCGTCTTGTGGATTCCATATCTAATTCTGGCTTGCAGTAAGACACTGATATTAGCAAGATACTGGTTTTCAGACCATTGTCTTTATGTGGGGACCAATAAATAGCAAGAAACTAAGGGGGTAGTTATTAAAGTCCATTAAGAGGATAGCTTAGAAATGATATTTTTGCTGTTGTAGGATGGATGGGGGAGGCAGAGTAATGACCCCTCTTCCATGCCTTCTTGCGTAAACCTGTAACTAAGGTGTCCCTTCTTCTTCCCCCCCCCCCCACCCCCACCACACACTTACTTTGGATAAGTGTCCCAAATTTGCCTGCAAAACATCTTGGAAATTTACCTCAGGAGCATTGTCCTCTCCCTCTCCCCCCACCCTCAGGAGCATTCCCCTCTTCCCCTAGTCCCAGGCCCCTGGAACATCACTCTCTCTAGCCCTCAGACTTCAGTAGCATTTCCCTGTCTCTCTGTCCCTGAGCCCCAGGAGTGCCAGGAGTGGAGGAGTAGCCTAGTGGTTAGGCAACAGCCTGGAACCAGAAAGACCACAGTTCAAATTCTACTGACATCCCTTGTGGCCTTGGGTAAGTCACTTAACCCTCCATTGCCTTAGGTACAAGGCTTACTGTAGATTGTAAGCTTTCCAGGGACAGGGAAATAGCTAGGTATCTGAATGTAGCTCACCTTGAACTACCACTGGAAAGACATGAGCTAAAATGCTACTACTTCTCCCCCACCCCCAAAGAAATTTCAGGAGCATTTCTCTCTCCTCCCAGACCCTGACAAGATTATCTCTTCTCCCTCAGACCTTGGCAGGAGCTTCATCTCTCTCTTCCTCTCCCCTCCCAACACACATGCAGGCAGAGCCCCAAATTAATGTTTTCCTTCCTCCTAGCCTCCCATTTCATCTCAGTACCTTTGACTGCTGCGCCTTGCAGCTTCCTCTTTGGCCCCTTGCTGAAGCGTCGCCTGGCCTTCGATACTGGATCAGAAGGCCACTGGTCCTTTGGGTTCTGTGCTTTCACACCTGCTTCAATCCACTGCGTGCGGCACTGCCAGTAAGAAGTGGGGTCATCCAGACAGGATGGAAATGCTGTTATGCAGCATGCACCCTACCATGGAGCAGCCCAGACAATGCTTCCCGACACCTGCAGTATGAGATTCCCTTGCCCCACCCTCCATGCTGCATGATGCAAGGAGAGCTGACAAGGATTCTGCTTTCCTAATTGTTATTAAGGCTTCTATTCCTAAGTGTTTATAAATTGTAAATTTAGAAGTTTATTATCCAACTAATTAGGTGTTTTTGGTAGTACAAAAAAGGCAGTGTTAATTGGTGTTTTCGCACCACAAGTACTATTGCTGGGTATCTTTTCGAGTGCCACTTAGGAGTGATTAACAGAGAAAAGACACAAGAACCGAGTGGGGGGATACAAGACAAGAAAAGAGAGAGATGAAAAAGTACCCGAGGAAGTAGTGTTTTTCCGGTATTTATCTAATAAACACTTCTTTAAATTTTTTTGCATCGGGGTGTTTTATCGGTGTTTATTGTTTCAAGTCTAAAATCAGAAATCCTAATTGTTATGCAGTCTGGTCTGGCTGCAGATATTATGCAGCCCAGATGCAGCAAGCAGTGTTACTTGGGGTACTCTGGACACAAATATAAAGAGCCTGTGGAAGCCACTAAGGTGCTTTCAAGGTGCTGATGCCACCTCCCAAAGTGTAGTCTCTAAGTCTTGTGTTGGGGTGGGGGTGGGGGATTATGTGCCCTGGATGGTCTGCTGTAGGTATCAGGTGGTGGGGGATTTGTGCTGGGCAGAGATAAAGAGGTGATGAGGTCATTTTTTTATGTAGTGACCCCTTTAAATAGCTCACCAAGAGCATCAGGCTGCACATTATTCTTCCAGGAAAAATGCAGTTTTGAGATTGAAAATATGTTGTGTTATTAATTTACCACAGGAGTTACTAACCCATAGTATTGAGTTACTGCAAGTTAATGACTCCTGCAGTAAATCATACTGTGGTAAAATAGGGTAAAGAGCCGAGGGAGACCATGGAATATGAAAATCCTTTATTGAAGAATAGCCCAACTCGAGCAAGTTTTGGCTCCTAGAGCCTTCGTCAAGGGTCAGACTCAAATTATGATGATGTTCCCAAAGAAACACAGAGTTATTGTTAAACACCAAAGGCAATAGACACTGGCTGTTCCTGTGTTTATTCTTTAATGATTTTAGCTCTCCAGAAAAACCACAGGAATAGACAGTGTCTAATGCATTTGGTGTTTAACAATCACTCTGTATTTCTTTGGGAACATCATCATAATTGAACTCTGACCCCTGATGAAGGCTCTAGGAGCCAAAACCTGGCTGAGTCGGGTTATTCTTTAATAAAGAATTGTGATATTCTATGGTCTTCCTCTGCTCTTTGTTGTGCAGAACCTTGGGGGACCCCGCAAGCCAGAGAATAGGACAAAGTAGACCCAGACATAACTGAGAAAGAACGACCAGAGGGGAAGGAAGAGAACCAATCTAGAACTCAAATGAACAGCTGGACCGGCAGACCATAGCCAATTACCTATCAAATAAGCAATCCTCAACACCTCCCATAACCAAAGAACCTCTCCACAAACCAGATAAACCACCACAAGTACACATCTAGGACTCCTTCAGACTAATCACACAGAGAGAAATCAAATCATAAAAACCATCAATACAACTTCCTCGCCCTGGACCCATGAGCAGCAGCATAGATAAAGTCAATCCTAACTGAATTCTCCTCAGTTATTCAAAAGATAGTCCACACTTCCCTCTCCCAAGAATACTTACCAGCGGCACTGAAGCAGGCTTCAATAAGACCCATCCTAAAATAACCCTCAATGGATCAAGCTGACCCCACCTCGTATCGACCAATTGCCAGCATATCTTCCTACCCCAGAAAAATGAGATCCTGACAGTGAAAGACCCCTATAATCTAAATTTCTTCCCCTAGTCCCAGGCCCCTCACGGAAGCCGACTCATTACAAATAACAAGGGAAATCTCACAGTCAAGAGAACCCCTTGTGAAGGTTAGATGATAGTATACCAATCAATCTGAATATTCAGTCCTTGAGGGGCAACGGTATTTAAGCAAAATATCTACTTTTGTTCACGTAGTTGTAGTCGCTGTTCACGATCACCTCCCCTAGGATCAAGTGGTTCACAATCCACGACTTTCCAACGTAAAGAATCAAAATCATGTGAATGTTGTAAACAATGCTCAACCATGGGAGCAGATAAAGTCCTTGTTCGTAAACGGGAAACATGTTCTGACAGCCGAAATTTCACGGAGCGAATTGTACGTCCCACATAATATTTCTCACATGGACAAATTATCAAATAAACTACAAAAGTAGAAAGACAGTTCATATAGCCATGTAGAGAATAAATCCGAGAAGTATGTGAATCCGTCCAAGTCTCACCCGAAATTGTAGAACTACAATTTTATTTATTTATTTATTTTATTTATTTATTTATATTTCTTATATACCGCGCTATTATAATCAGTGCGGTTTACATTTGAAACAGAACATACAAGAATGTAAGCAAGTTACATCAAGTTTTTTACATTGAACAGGGAATGTAAAACATGGAGTAAAAACGAGGGAGGAACTATGTACATATTATAAACAAATATAATGCTCTTACGGTAAATAAAAATATGACCTTTGTCTAGAGGGTTGTCTAGATGGTCGAGGAGATCAGTGGGAGAGATAGTGGTTAGCCATTATCTACAGGAAGATGATCTGAGGGACGGGTTAGGCAGGGAGGTGAGGTGGGGGCATTGTAAATGTCGGGAATGCTGTCAGGGTAATATTGTAGGAACAGGTGATGTTTGAGGGCTTTACGGAATAGTGCCAAATTTGGGATGGCCCGGATTTCTGCTGGGAGGGCGTTCCATGCCATAGGTGCAGCAATGGAGAAGGCTCTACTTGCTGTTGATTTCTTACAATATTTGCAATGGTTGCAAGGATTGTGTCCTTTTATATCAGAGCTGCATAAAGGACGATCCATAATGTGTGTAGTCTTCATGATGAGATCTCTTAAATTCGCCTTCCTTGAATAGGCAATACGAAGAGTCTCATCACTAAAACAGGAATGCAGACCCAATATCGTCCAAAATTGATGCAGTACCTGTGCCACCTGTGGCATCCTGCTGGTATAAGGCAAAATACCGGTGACCACATTTTCCTCAGATAGGCCATTGGCTGGTAACAGTAGCCACTCCCGATGAAGATGCTTAGCTCATTTATAAGCTGTCAAAACGACTTTAGAAGGATAACCTCTATGAAGAAGTCGATTCGTTAAATCAGCAGCATGTAAACGGAATTCCGTTGTGGTGGAACAATTCCAACGAAGCCTTAAATATTGCCCAAAGGGCAAGCCCTGTTTCAATGCTCGTGGATGAAAGCTATTATAGCGAAGAAGAGTATTATGCTGTACCGGCTTCCGATAGAGTGTTGTTTCTAAACCGGATGCTGTTAAAACCACTGTTACATCCAAAAACTGTATACTGTATACCACAATTGGTAGAGAGGCCACGACCACTTAAATAAAAATGTATGTCTGAATAAAATATAATAGGACGCATAAATGAAATAAATTATGTACTGTAATAAACCAGTTGGCAGCATTCATTGATAACTACACAGAGTATTATGAGCACACCAGCGAGAAGGATAAGCAATCCAACCGCGTCAGTAAATCTTCCAGGTGAGGTCAACAAAATATCGCTAAAAATAAAAATAAAGAGAGGCTGTTCAAATTGCAGCGAAACGAAACCAAATATGCAGAAATTGGTCCTATAACAAGATAAATAACAAAGAGGGTCTCAAACCTTTCAACAAGAGCCAAACTGACCAGCACATCCAAGAGCACTGCGGCTTTCTTGTATCGATTGAAAAAAACGCGGACGCATGCACCTTTTAAGTAATCTACAAAACCGCGGGAAATTAAAACATATTTATTTATTTTATTGACATTCTCTTATATACCGCACTATTCGGCATCAGCGCGGTTTACATGGAACAAAATGCTCAGTACAAAAAACATGTATGAGTTTACAGATAACAGGAACAAAAAACTTGGATAACAGGGGTAACTATTTACAAAACTTATTACATGGAAAAATCAAAGGATTCATAGAAGACACAATCCATGTCATGGGTTTGAGTTTCAACTTGTTGTGTTGTTGGTATGCTATAAGTTTGTCTGGGAATGTGGATGGTATGGGGGTGTCTTGGGACTCTAAGGGATGCAGTTGTAATAATGTGAAAAGGTTATTGAACACCTTACTTATTATATTATATTCAGACATTCATTTTTATTTAAGTGGTCGTGGCCTCTCTACCAATTGTGGTGATTTATTTTGGCGTGGTTCATAGCATTTTTATGTCTTCGTAGTCACCATATTCATTAAGTTTCTCACTTATTCATTTATTTGTTTTGATCAGTTTTATTATTTTACAGTACACTGGTCATTCATCATTTCACAGCAAATTGATTGTCCCCTGCTGTGTTTAGTACCACCTGGTCCAAGGTAACTCCTCTTTTATTTTAATGCTTCCTTTTTCTCCTCTGGTCTTTCGCTCCTGTTTCTCTGTCAGTAGTTTATATGAGTATAATACCCACCCCTTGAGTCACATATGGATCACACTCTTTTGAATTTCTCCTTTTGAAGTTTTTAGGTTTGTTTAAATTTTAATATTTATGTACATACCTAATTTTTTTAGCTTTCACATGCCTTCATAACTGTAATGGTGTCCATGTTTTTGCTTGTTCTTTTTGATGATATCATTTATTTCCTGTTCACACGTGGTTTTATCATAGTTGTTTTATTTTGTTTTATTTTAATTGTATACCATGATAGTTTTGAGTTAATTATTTATTCATTTATGTATTATCATAATTTTACACCTACTGTTGTCAGTAATATTTGATTTAGTATTTAAGCACCACTGTGCCTTATTGTTAAATGAAGATTACATTTATTTACTGTTTTCACAACGGCTCATTAACCCACCAATATTGTTACATGATACTTTGTTCTGTATTCCTTTAATGATCCTATGCGTGATCCTATGTATTCCATTAATGATCCTATGCGATTTATTGTAACTCCACTTGAAAAACATTATCCATATATCAGATATTTTATTAGACTAAATTACCCATTGCAAACAGATACTTAACCTGATACCCAACGGGGTACACAAAATCACACAACTCCCATTAGCCTGAATTACTGTCCACCCTCACATCTTCAACAGAACTCCAATCTTAAAGTTAAACATACAACACAACCTAAATACTAAAATGACTCTCCTAATATCAACTTCCTTCAAATTCCTATGTATATGCATCACAATCATTGCCATAATAGACATAACAAAATGCCTACAGAGCAACAATGAGAAACCAATCCCAATAATCCAAAATACAATACGTACTGAAAAACCACTGATACCATATAAAGTAGGACCATACCACAAACATAAACAATCTAGACTCATTAACATAAATATTACACAACATGGTAATACCCCTCAACCACATAATGCACCTATACACACAACTCTCTCATGTCAACTTATAAATGCAAGATCAATGAGAAACAAACTGCCTATATTCACAGACATTCTCACTGACCAGAAGCCAGACTTAATCTGTATAACAGAATCCTGGCTTACAGATTCAGACACAGTTCTCATTAACCAATTAAAAACACATGAATATGAGATTTTCCACACACACAGAACACACAAAAAAGGAGGTGGTGTCCTTATAATCATAAAGAAAAAACTCAATGCAAAACTAATAAATTCTTGTAATTCTAACAATATTGATACCCTTACAATAAAAATTAATAACCTGAGGATTTGTTTAATTTATAAACCACCTGAACAGAACATTGATATCACTGATACCTTAATTGAAGTTATGTCATCATCAACAGATGCAAACCCTGTCATCCTGATGGGAGACTTTAATTTTCCCTCAACACATAGTACATACTCATCACACTTCCTTGACACAGCTACCAACATGGATTTCCATCAAATTATACAAGACCAAACACATATTAAAGGTAAAACACTTGACCTTGTCTTCCTACCAACCTCTATATACAGACTATTTGACCCTGCAACCCTTAAACACCTACCTGTCCCATGGTCAGACCACTACCTCCTCAAATTTGTAATAAGATTCACCAACAACATCCAAACAAACAACCCACGACCATCACTAATAAATAGATTTAGGAAATTTAAAGAGGAGGAATTCCTTGACAACATAATTCCTAAACTATCCCCAATAACAACAAATCTTGAAGAAGCAGTTGATAACTGGAACAATATAATCCGTAAGGCAGCAGAATGTAAACCAATAGTAACAAAATGTAATAATAAAAACAATAAGACTAAAAATACAGATGCTCCATGGTATAACAACACACTTAAACAAATTAAAAAAAATCTAAGAAAATATGAAAGAGAATGGAGAAATTCCAAATCGATATCCACCCACGAAAAATACCTAAACTCACTTACAGAATACAGAAAAGCAATCGACACAGCCAAGAGAAACCATTATTCTAACATTCTAGCTAACTCTATGAATCGCCCAAGAGAACTGTTCAGTATAGTCCAGAATTTGACCAATAAAACCCACAACACACATGAAACATCTATTGACATTTCTCCTCAAGTACTAGCACAATATTATATAAACAAAACTAAACCACAATTAGAGCCTCCAAAAATATACACTGAGGTGACCCTTAACATTAACGGTACTTGGTCAAACTTTAATAAAGTAACAAAACTAACTCTCAAAACTATCATATCAAATATAAATACAACAACCTCTTACCTTGATCCTTGTCCAGTAAAATGGATAAAAAAGACTCTCCCAACACTCTCTTCCTTCATTCTTCCCATAGTTAACCTCTCATTAAAAACTGGCTACCTACCCCCAACCTTAAAGCATGTCCAAATAAGACCAATTCTTAAAAATAAGAACCTTGACAAGACTTCCCCAACCTCTTACAGGCCCATCTCAAGTATACCTTTCATGGCCAAACTCATTGAAAAAATAATTCAAATCCAATTACAAGAATTCATTGATACCATAGACCTCCTTGACGAACACCAATATGGATTTCGTCCACATCACGGAGTGGAAACTCTCCTAACAATACTCATAGATACATTAATAAGAGGAACCGATGACCCCACACAAGCATTTATATTAATCTTTTTAGACATCTCCGCTGCTTTTGACAGTGTTAATCATGTGACAATGCTAAGCAGACTCCAACACATTGGAATAACATCAAATTTAAATAATTTTTTTAAATATTACTTAACAAACAGAACTCAAACAGTGAGAATTGATAATCAAACATCAAATACTTTTAACCAAACACAAGGCCTTCCTCAAGGATCTGCGCTATCAGCACTATTATTCAATATTTACCTTCAACCAGTCTGCAACATTTTTAAACGCCATGGTGTACGATACCACATCTACGCCGACGATATTATGTTTTACCTACCATTCAAAATCCCACACCCACCAATTCAACAAATAATAAACTGCTTTAATGACCTAACAGCTTGGCTCAAAGACCACAACCTTTATATCAACTTCACAAAAACAGATATTCTCTATGTCACAAGAAACCAAACATATACACCACCAAACACCATCACACTAAATAACCATGAAATTAAAACAAAAAAAGAAATAAAATATCTAGGTGTAATACTTGATGACAAACTCAATATGGACGCACATATAAAAAATCTGACAAAAACAATACATTTCAAAATTAAGATCCTGAAACAATTACGTCCATTAATTCATTTACATGATTTCATATCGATAATACAAGCAATAATTACCCCGCATTTCGACTTCGCAAACTTAATTCTACAGGGTATCACACAAAAAAACATTAAAAAAATCCAATTAACTCAAAATATAGCAGCAAGAATTATAATGAAAATAAATCTAAGAGAGCACATTACACCTATCCTTGCTAAACTCCACTGGCTGCCTATTCATGAACGAATACACTACAAAATACTAGTTACCACCTTCAAACTAATAAATAAACTTGCCCCATCAGTACTCAATAACCTAATTTGCACAGAATCAAACAAGAGATTTCAAAGAAGTAGGAATACAAATACAATATCAATACCAAAAGATTATAAAAAAACCAGAAAACTAACCAATAACAGGGCCTTCTCACACTACACACCGGCGCTCTGGAATAACCTACCTGATAACATTCGCCTACTAACCGATATCAAAGAATTTAGGAAAAAATTAAAAACACATCTATTTACCTTACATTATACACCCCTGGTTGGCCAAACCACACAAATTGACACAGGATAAAAACTTGTAAGATATACACCTGCTCGATCATATAAGCACATAATATGATATCATAAGGTGATTCTCATGTGATTCAATCCATAAGTAAAAAAAAAAAAAAAATTTTGTAAATTTGTATAAAGTTGATGCATTTGTATAAAGTTCTGATACATCCACCTAATCAAGATGGATGACATCACTGTTAGAATTCTTAATTATACTGTTAAATGTAAAAAGTTAACCTCTGTTCCATGTAAAACGTTTAGGACATGTACTTCCATGTACCTTAACAACTTTTCTGTTCAATGTAAACCGCACTTGATACCTGGGAAAGAGCGGTATATAAATGTGTTCTAAATAAATAAATAAAAAAAAATGACTTTTTTATGTGGTGTAGTTGATCAAGTTGTAACATATTGTTTTATGGTCACTTATGTTCACTCTTTTTACTCTTTTCTTATCATTCATTGTTTTTTATTATGGTTTAAATTATTGTTGTATTCATGTTTATTGTTTTTTTGTATTGGTTTTATCTTGTTTTTATCATTTTTTTTTTTTGTTTTGTAGTTTGTGGTGTGCCTCACCCCTGATGAAGTACCTACGAAACATGGCCTGTGTTGGGTTTGGCCCAGCTTTTTTTAATATATAAGGACCAAATAAAGTTTGTATACTGCCTACGCTTTTTGTCTTGGTTGCTACGCTTGCTTACGTGGCAGGTGCTGCTTTCTTCCTGGTGGACTATTATTTAACATATACATTCAGCCTATATGCAATTTATTGAGAAAATTCAGCATGAATTTCCACCTCTATGCAGATGACATTACGTTCTACATGAACTTCCACACCCTAGCCCCAGGATTCTCCATCATCTCAGATTGCTTCTCCGCCATTACAGACCTCCTGGCAGTGAATAAAAACAAGACTGAAGCACTTCTAATCACAAAAGACCCATCCTTCAACCCACCAGAGAAACTCATCCTCAAGCAAAAGTTGCAATGTCGTTGATAAGGAAAATATTCTTGAATTCATTCAAGACATGCTAGTAATCTTCATGATAGAAATAGACAATATGGGATAATTTTATAAGAGGGTGCATGCTCTACATGGGAAAGTCATGCCTACTTTGCTGACTTTTTTACCTGTGTATGTTGCTTCTTATAAACACCAGCATAAAAGTTCATGTGTTCAAATGATGACATATACTTTGCTGGTAGGCGTGTATATGAGTGAAGTTTGGAAGGAACATGACAGAGCACACATGTGGCATGTCTAGATTATAAAATACTATAATTTATGCATGCACTTGAAAAGATAAGCGTGGGCATTTAGACCAGCACTAGGATTGGTGTAAATGTCCATGCCTAAAATATAGGTTCTTGAGCTCAACCTTGGATAGGGGTTGGAATACAGACCATTCGTCTGTGTTAAGTATTTGAGAATTATTTACTGGATTATGTGGTGGGGGATGAGACGTTGTTTTGTTCATGTAGTAATTTGCCAATGTCTGTGGGTAATGTCTGTGATTTCGTTGCTGGAGTTGTGGGTATTATTTGTCAGTTTTTGTACTATTGAGAAAAGTTCTCTGGGTCTATTTATTGCGTTATTTAAGATGGAGGCATGGTAATTTTTCTTGGCATTGTTTATTGTGTCTTTATACTTGTTAAGGAGCGTGAGGTATAAATCTTTTATGTTTGTGTTTTTATTTTTCCTCCATTTACATTCAGCTTTCCTTAAGTTCTTTTTCAGTAGTTTTAAATCCTTATTGTACCATGGGGTTTGACCAACTTTAGAATGCGTGTTTCTCTTAATTATTTGTTTTTTAGCTGCAGCGTTGTTGATAGTTTTGTGCCAATTGGTTACTGCTGCGTCTAGGTCTAGTGGTGAGTTTGATAAGTTAGGAATTATGAGGTCTAGGAATTCTTCTTCATTGTATTTTTTAAATCTTGAGGTTGGTGCATTAGTTGGTATTCGTTTAATTGATGTATTGTTTATTGTGATATTAAAGTTAATGAGGTAATGGTCTGACCATGGGATCGGTGTGCAATTGAGGGAGGTGGGGTTATAGAGTTGGTGGAGTATGTTTGGCAAGAAGACCATGTCAAGAATACTACCTTTTCCATGTGTGCTAGTGTTTATTATTTGGAGAAAATCCATATCTACTGTTGATTCTAGGAAGAGGGAAGCATATGAGGCTGGTAAGGAGGGGAGGTTAAAGTCTCCAAGCATTAGAATTGGGTTTTGATCAGTGGAAGAACTTAGAAAATCAATTAGCGGGTCCAGGTTTTCTGACTGTTGGTCTGGTGGTCTGTAAATTAGGCAGATTGTTATGTTGCCAATTTTCACTGTGATGGTATCTATGTTGGTGGGTAGGTTCGATGTTATTTTTTTGGCTTTTAGTTCCTTTTTTAACATTATTAGTACTCCACCACCTTTTTTGTGAGTTCTATGTGTGTAGAAAGTGTCATAGTCGTTGTTGCTTAGTTGATTTAAGTAGACACTGTCTGTGTCTGATAGCCATGTCTCAGTTATACATAGGGGCATGTTTACTAAACATTCCTAACGTGCGGGGCCGCGGTAGTGTGCCTGTGCCATATAAGGAGTGGGCGGTTCAGGCCGAAAAAGGAAAAAAAAAGACTGTATGTGTGCGCGTCGCGTTAATGTGCGGGGCCCACATTAGCGCGTGGGAAGGCTAAGTGGGGCGCAGCTGGGCACATATAGGAACAGAGCTGTAGCACAATGGTGAAGACAATAACCAATGGTGCAGGGGCCACAGGTTCAATCCCCCAGTGTGTGTAGCCCAAAAAGGCTGGCTGAGGCACCACCTTGAATGTGGAAATGTGTGTCAGGAGGCAAAATAATTTTGGGGTGGCATAAGGCAGCGCACTGTTCGTTTTGGGGCGGCATAAGGCGGCGCACTGTTCATTGTGGGGCGGCATAAGGCGGCGCACTGTTCATATTGGGGCGGCATAAGGCGGTGCACTGTTCATTGTGGGGCGGCATAAGGCGGCGCACTGTTCATTGTGGGCAGCAGGATACGGCGCACTGTTAATTGTGGGCAGCAGGATGCGGCGTGCTGATGGCCACAAGGCGGCGCGCTGATGCTAAAGCAAAGGAACACAGCCACAGCACAATGGTTAAGACACTGACCAATGGTACAGGGACCAGGGGTTCAATCCCTCACAATGCCCATTGAAAAAGGCTAGCTGAGGCAGTATATTTTATGTTGTGGAGTGCTTTAGGAGGCTTTTTAATTCTATTTTGTGATAACTACTAGCAAACGCACTCTCACAGCATGTTAACATAAGGCGGACCATAAGGCACATGTTACAGTGCACCGTCCGCCAAGGCACCCTAGAATGTCCCCTATAGGGCATCATGTATGCTGCGACACAGGATAATGTATAGTGCACCCTATATGGATGCCAACCATAAAGTGCCCTATAGGGCGCCCAATAAAGCACCCTCAGAGGCACCTTATGGGTACAGTACGCTGAGGGTGTTATTGCAGGCATCAACATATGTACAGTAAATGTAAAAATTGCTTTGGAAAACCCTATCACAGAACCCCACTGTGGGTATGAACCCATGACCTCTGGCTGCACAGGCAGTGGCATAACCATTGGGCTACACCTCTATAGCTGTAAGCAAGCTCCTGCCTGGCTGCAGATAGCCTGCACGTCACATCACAGACAGTCTGCTGGTGTAAACAGGATAGGGTTAGGCCACCCGTACCCATGATGCACTGCACATGCAAATCAGCTGTCCACAGATGCACACAAGATGGGAACTGCACCCCTAAAGCTACCCGGCCTGGTAGGGGGAGGTGTCCTTGTGCACCCACACAGCACCTCGGCCTGGTAGGGTGTCCTGAGTGGGTGGACAAACGGCAAAGAGTAGCTAAACACCATCACATTGTGCGGTTACTATGCCCACCCTGAGTGTGTGATGATGCGCCCAGGACCAGGTGCACAACACCTCGCATGGCTGAATGTGGCCATGCCAGAGCTCCAAAGCAGCAATAACCTGTGAAATAGGTAGGTGCTGCATAAACATCTTGGAGATTGCTGTCTGCCACAGTTAGTGGAACACCCCCCCCACCCCCAGGTGGATAAAATAGGGTCTCCCACCAACAGATCCCCATACCATCCTTTCTTCCCCCCCCCCTCCCCACGGCAGTAGAGTCAACCATCAACCCCAGTCCTGCTGAGGAAGTAGACCCCCCCACAGGGCAGTCCAAGCAGCTCCACACACATCCATAACACAATATCAGACAGACATTAGGCCTGGATATTCATAGATGCACCCCACCACTATCTGATATTCTCCTGCAGCAAGCCATCGGCCACTGCACCCTGCAAGGCACTCCATCAAGACACATACCATCTGTGCTCAGTCTGCTGGTTGGTCCTGATGGAAATGCATGCACCCACAACTGGGGTGGCAGCACACACAAGCAGATAAGTCAGTGAAAAGGCCCCAACAGGAAACCCATATATATCACATGAGAGAAACACAATACAGCACTATGGGTGTGCTTAGCCATGCTGCCATCACTGCACACAGGGTGAGAGTGATCCCCCAGCAGCACATACAGAGGTCCCCCTGTCTGTGTAGGTGGTGGCCGGGCACTACCATGTCCCTGCCAGTGCCCTATGCCCTGTGCAGCTGCATCCTGGTCAGCCCACCCTGTCTGAGATATACCCATGGTCCCTTGCTACTCATTATGCACATTAGCAGGCCAATACTGGCAACAGTGCTGGCAGTGTGGGCTGTGGAAGGGGCTTGCAGCCAGCACCCACTGTATAGACAGACACACACTTCCACACGTATGCCAGCATGGTGCTACTATTGAGGAGGTAATTAGCCTTGGCCACCAAACCTGTCCTAGGCACGGCAAGGCATGGATATGGTACGCAGTACTGCTGGGGGTCACTCCCCAGGGTGGTAAACACCGTCAGAGGCCAGTCCTGGAGCACGCCCCGCAAGCACCTAACAGATTGTTCTGATGGGGTCAACTAGCAGTATGTGCGTAACGTATGGATATCTATCTGCCAGTACTCCTAGCAAACGTCTCAGAGCTGTGTACCGTATACCTCAGGTGTAGGGTGACATTGCTAAGGTATGCAGGTGCTAGTATTGGGAGATGCACGCAGGGTTCACTGTTCTGCCTCTCCAGGAGACATTGGCCAATGGGGCCTGTGGGTGTGGGTGTGTCTGCCCCTGTTGGCTGCTGCTTTACGGCAGAGATTACCAACCCCAGTCCAGGTCTGCATCACACTGTTCGTGTTTTCCTGCTGTCCCTCATGAATATGCATGAGCTACATCTACATGCCATGGGGGTGGTGCATAGATATACAGCACAGGCATTTGTATGAGTGGCAGCATGGAACCTGACTGGTGTGTGGCACACCAGGAATGCATTTGGGAGAGTCTGCTCTAGGTACTGCCCCTGTTCATGGTGTCTGTGCTCAGTGGGGTAAAAGATAGACATATTACCATTGCATATGTCCTCGACACGAAAGGTGTGTCCTTACTATCACTGTGTAGGTGTGGGAAAAATATGTGGCTAGGATTGGCAGTAGCCCCATCTGGGCTTTGAACCTGTGACCTTCTGTTCTTGCATGCACTGTCTGTGTGCACTGCACCACCATGTAGCCACAGATTGGCTGGTTTCCCTGGAACGTCCATGACTGTGGATCCGGCAGGGCCTGTCTTGCAGTGGACTGTGCCAGCCTGCACATGGCTAGGCCTCTGTCTTCTGTGGCTAGCAGCCACTGCCCCCTGCACCACATGTACTCGTACGCCAACAAGCTGGCATGAGCTTCTCTCAGAAACAGCAGATGACCAGATTGCAATGTGGCAGTACGGGACTGCATTTGGGGGATTTGGTTGTAGGTAATGCCCATTGTTGTTGTGTTTTTGCAGTGTTGTGTAAAATATGGGTATTTTCCCCATGCTTATGTTCCCTTCAATACAGGGGTGTCTGCGCTATCTTTGTTTAGTGGTGGGTAAAATATAGGGGCTGGGCTGTGCCCCAGCTGGGATTTGAACCTCTGACTCTCTGGTTCTAGAGGCACTGGCTTTGTCCGCTGCACCACACTATGGCCACAGAGACAATGCAGCCCCTGGAGGTAGTATACCTGGCAGGATGGAGTCACAAACCCTGCTCTACGCATTTTTACTGTGGGCACATGCACTCTGTCTGGTGACAAACGTGCACATAAACCCCGGAAATGACCACAGACACTGGGGGACAATATATCACCACGCTGGGCAAAAGTGATATTAATGGGCAACCATAGCAAACACTCCCAGGAAAGCTCCAAAAAGGACATTTGTTTTGAATGAGTCTCCGCTCCGTAGACCCTTCCAATATTCATTTCTTCTTTCTGGAGCTTTCCTGGGTGTGTTTTCTATATTTGTCCATTACTATAACTGTTCCCCAGCTGCATTACTATTTGTGATATTTTTGTTGTGGTCACTTTCTATTTTTATTTTCACTTTTGTGCTGTGCACATGTATCACACTGCTCACGTTTTTCAGGTTTCCCCGATTTTGCTGTACATTGCTGACGGAAATGGTTTCTCTTCCCTTTAAATGCCCTCTACCGCGAGTGTTTCACTCGCGGTAGTTTTGCTTTGGGATTCGGCCCCGATAATGTGCGGGGAGCCTCTCCCCTCCCCTTCCCCGCCCATTAAACCCGTCTCTCCGCCCCTCAGGAACCTTCCTCCGCCCTCCGTTAGCCGTTCTACGCCTCTATCGGACATTTGCGGGCCCGTACTTGTGCGGGGCCCGTTATTGTGCCGCGCACCTGTGCGGGGGTGACACGCACGATTGCGGGGCATTTAAGCGCTCTTAAGTACCGCTTTTAGTGCGCTATTTTGCGGCGCGCAAATTAGCGGTTTTTAGTAAACATGCCCCATAGTATATCTGGTTTTTGATTGTCTAATATTTCTGTGAATATAGGTAACTTATTTTTCATTGATCTGGCATTAATTAGAATTATTGCTAATGATTCTAGATTTTTACATAGCTTCGTGTTTGATGACTGAGGGGGTGAGGAATATTTTATATGAATTAATCTATGGTTGTTCATTTTAGGATGATGTGCTATGTATGGATGCCATGATGGGGGGTTGTTTCGTGTTAGACTGTGTATGATGGGGATGTTCTTAACGTTGTTGTTATGTAGGCTATGAGCAAGGGATATTAGCACTGCTATGGTGATGCTGATTAATGTAATTTTACGATTGTGAGGGTTAAGTAGTTGCATTTTGGCTGAGGTATTTTACTGACAACAGTAAAAGATTAATTTCAAATTAAATGCAGGTACAGCTGAAAATACTGGCAACAGTAAAAGATTAATTTCAATGTAAATGCAGGTACAGCTGAAATTACTAGCAACAGTAAAAGGTTGCTTTCAATGTAATTGCAGGAACAGATGTGATAGTGTCAGCAGGGATAGGTAAGTGAGGTTAGGTAGACACCCCAGTTCAGTTGAATTAAGAAACAGGATAGACTCAATGTTTGTATTGCTTATACTTGCTGCGGTTTGAGGATCTGATGTGTGGAAGATGTACGGAGTCTCATCCATGAGGGAGCTGTACTCTGATGGCGCTTCTGGTCTCATGTGATTTTCTGAAGGTTAAGATCATGCCCCTGGTTGGAGTATTTCTCTTAGGTGGTGCTGAGCTTCAGTGCTGTAGTATTCGTATACTGGAGCAATGTGGTTTGTATTTTGGGGCTAAGTTCGGTTAGCGTAGTCTTCCGCCCCGGTCCACGCCTAAGGGCTACGCCAAAGGGCCCTCTGGTGAGGCCCTCAGGCGCGGGCCTGCCAGGCGCGGGCGCGCTGGCTGGCGCGAACTTTTAAAGTCCTCTCGTTGCGCCCCGATTGGGCGGGATGATTGCCGCTGCTCCTCCTGCCTCTGGATGCTCAATCCCCGGGCTGGGGAGAGCAGATGAAGGTGGTGGGAGGATAAAGGACCACGCGCTGGCTGGCGCAAACTTTTAAAGTCCTCTCGTTGCGCCCTGATTGGGCGGGATGATTGCCGCTGCTCCTCCTGCCTCTGGATGTTCGATCCCCGGGCTGGGGAGAGCAGATGAAGGTGGTGGGAGGATAAAGGACCACGCGCTGGCTGGCGCGAACTTTTAAAGTCCTCTCGTTGCACCACGATTGGGCGGGATGAATCACTTATGTTTAGATAAAGACATGTGGACCCCTACTTGTCTTTATAAAATATGTTTAACATAGGTGTCCTAAAACATTCTCTAAGGTGCCGTCTTATAAAATTACCTTATTTATTTATTTGACTGTTTTTTATATGCCGCCTTGCATAATGTCAAGGCACTTTACAGTCAACAAAGCAAACAGCTTTTACTAAATAGAACACACAGAAAGCATTGGTAACAAAGAAATATTGTGTGAACAAGGGTTTACATGGAAGCAACATATTTACAACTTGTAGACTTGGCTTATATGGTGTGATAAAAGGGGTGAGGGTGGTCTACAAAAGCTGTAGATATGGGGTTATAAGCATAATAGTTAAGTGATGGGTCCATCAAAATGTTCAATGAAGAGATGCATTTTTTGGCTTCTACGGAAGTCTTTGAGGTCAGGTATGGACCGGATGCTGTCAGGGACACATTCCAAATCTTTAGAGTGTATAGCGAAAATACCTGGCTTGAAGCTGAGTGTGTGCTTTTCCTGTTTGTAGGAGGAATCGCTAGGGTGAACTGTGTGTTGGCTCTCCTTGGGCTATCGTTTGGTGTCCATAGAATGAGAGATTGTAGATAATCTGAGGAGAGGCCTTGGAATACTTTGAATATAGTGAGCAATGACTTATATTTAGAGCAGGAGGTAATGGGGAGCCAGTGTAGGGCATTAAGGATCGAGGTGATATTATCATGAGCGGAAGCTCCATGCAGAATCTGGGCAACTGTGTTCTGCAAAATTTGCAAGGGGAGGATTATATATTCTGGGAAACCCAATAGTATTATGTTACAGTAGTATAAGTGCCGTATGACCAGTGTCTGGAAGATCATGTGAATTCATGGGTGTCAAGCAGCGGTCGAAGGGCTTGGACTGTCCTTATTTTGTGGTAGACAAGTTTGATGGTGTTGCTGATTTGTGGTAGAAGTGTTAATCCCAAATCCAGGATAACTCCGAGGTATCTGACTTGTGTTTTGGTCTGAAGCCGTGCTCTTGGTATCTTTAATTATGTTGGTGGAGTGAAAGTTGTCTCTGGTGACGTGGAGGATTTATGTTTTTGGGTAATTGATTGAAAAGTTATGTTTGGTTAGCCATTTTGTGATGCCTATGAAGCAGCTTATCAGGGAGGTGTAAACAGGGTGCAGAGTGGAGAATGGCATATACAGCATTATGTTGTCTGCATATATATGATAGAAGTCCTTGTATGATTGTATGATTGTGAAAATAGGCTGACTGTAAATATTAAAGAGGAGAGCAGAGCCTTGAGGAACTCCCTGTTGTAGCTTGAATGGGGTGGATGTGTTTCCCGCCACTCGTACATTCTGTTGGTGCTGCTCATTCAAGTACGACATAAACCACTTTAGATTTTTGCCACCTATACCTATTTCCTGCAAGCGTTGAATTAGTCTAAAGTGGTGTACAGAGTCAAATGCCACCATGATATTGAGGAACAGCGGTACAAAAACCTGATGGTGTTTTTGGATACCTTTGCATCAGCCTGTCCATGAGGAATGCGAGTAGGGTTTCAATGCCATGTTGTGGCCTGAAGCCATATTATTGAGGGTCCAAGGGATCATGCATATTGATGTGGTCCTGGAGCTGACGCTGTAAAATCTTTTAAATAACCTTTGCAAGAAATGGCAGGCTTGAGATTGGACAGTAGGAGTTTGGGATGTCAGGTCCAACTTGTTTTTCTTGAATATTGGTCGTGTGGATGAACGTTTGAAGCTTGCAGGCATACAGCCTTAAGTGAGTGAGAGTTGCGTGATCCTGAGTATCGTGGGTGTGAGTTTGAATCGAGTCATTTTGATCCAACTCATCAAACATGGATCTAGGGGAGAGGTGGTGGTGTTCAGGGTTGAGATGATAGTTTCCAGATGCTGTTAGGAAACATGTTGGAAGGTGCACCAGGTGAGGGTAGATGGATTATGGTTAAGCGTTGGGGTCAAAGTGGCTAGAATGTTATTCTTGATGTTCTTATGGTAATCATAGTGTGTGCTACAAATATATTTGGCTTTTGACTACTATCCTCTGCTTGCTGTTATATCCTGCAGGATGCCAAAGTGATGGCTGAGGAGCTATGTGATGTAATCTAATAGTTGTATCAGCCTTACTGTAGAGAATGTTTGCAGAGGACCTCAACACCCCTCCCCTTAAAAAGGAGAGCTGGCTTTCTGAAAGACCAGGCTGTTTGGCAGAGGATTGAGTAATTTCTTAAAGGCTGGCCTCCGAGTTGTAGGTCATCTGATCCTGAGACTCTTTTGTGGCTTGCAGATGTACACCAGAGTTTTGAATTCTGAGACCTCAGTCCAGTCACGTCATGTAGTATTCGCTAGATTTTTTGGTTGACACTGAAGAGGAGACATAGCTCTGATGATTCTGTGATTGTTGAGAGGCAGCAGTATCAGGTTACTGGCAAGAGGAAGATTCATAGAGCCCATACACATAGTTTTTTGAATGTGACATTTTCCAAGAGGCAGGCAGGCAAGTAGCAGAGTGAATAATATAAAGTGCAGTTACCATATACCATGGCAAAAAGCAATGGCTCTTTTTATGTATACTCTCTGGAGTTTGGCCCTGTTGCTATGAGACTGCTGTATCGTTACCACTACTTTATTTATTTCTGTTGCTCTGCTTTTCAGTTTTTCTCCACAGCCAGGTGAGTTAGATCCATCACAGAGTCCTGGTCTTTGCACACACTAAAACCCCCAGGATTGCCACAGCTTATTCCACCCCAGGCTATTGTTCTTAGTGGGGACTCGAGACAAAGGGAAGGAGCGTATAGTCAATTGGCGCAGTAGCCATTTTTACAGCGCTTTTCCTCAGCCACCGACGCTCTATCTTAAACATGGGGAGGGCAATTTTAAAAAGTTATTTCTGTGCCTTATGCATAGAAATAGGCACATTTAAAATTGCACATATGAATTGCTCATAAAGTTATGAGTATACAGCCCATACGCATGTAACATTACTCAGGGTGAATGGAGGCCTTCCCTGGCATGAGACTGGGGAGACGTTTGCATTTATCTGCATACTTTTGAAAACACACATGTATGCATGTAACACAGTAACATAGTAAATGACAGCAAATAAAGATCTGCATGATCTATCTAGTCATCCAAGTGAGGTGGTGAGGGTTTTACCTGCCGCTCCATGCAGGTTGCCCCTCTCTGTGCCTTTGTTTAGGGTTTGCAGGTAAGCCCTCTCTATTTCTGAAGTTTAAAAGTAACGTAAGTTTGCTTTGATTCTTCTTGCTATGAAAGGGTCCTCTGTGTCTGTCCCATGCCTTTTTGAAGTATATCACTGTTTTTGCCCCACAACCTCCATGGGGAAGGCATTCCAAGCATCCACCATCCTTTCCATGAAAAAGTATTTTCTGATGTTGTTTTTGAGTTTATCTCCTTGCAGCTTGATTTCGTGTCTTCGAGTTCTACAGTTTCTCCATCTTTGGAAAAGGTTACTTGGTTCATTAATACCCTATAAGTATTTAAACATCTGTATCGTATCTTCTCTGTCCCTCCTTTCCTCCAGGGTATGCATATTTAGGTCTTCAAGTTTCTCCTCATACGTCTTCTGGCGCAAGCCCCATATCATTCTGGTTACTTTCTGAACTCTTTCAAGTCTTTTTATATCCTTTGCAAGGTGCAGTCTCCAAAACTGAACACAATGCTCTAAGTGAGGCCTCACCAGTTATTTATACAGGAACATTACTACCCCCTTCCTTCTGCTTGTTATGCCTCTCTATATGCAGCTTAGCATCCTTCCATCTCTGGCCACCGCCTTGTCATACTGCAGTCCTCAGACACTATCACCCCAAGATCCCTCTCCTGGTTCATGCACATCAGCCTCTCACCCTTTATCGCATACTGCTCCTTTGGGTTTCTGCATCCCAAATGCATCACTCTACATTTCTTTGCATTCAATCTCAATTGCCAAGCATTTGACCATTCTTCTCATTTTTGTAGATCTTTTCTCATGTTGTCTACTGTCTCTGAGGTGTCCACTCTGTTGCAAATCTCTGTGTCATCTGCAAAAAGGCAGACTTTTCCTTTTAACTCTTCTGCAGTATCTTTCACAAATGGGCCAATGCAGTAAGCTAGTGCAGGTTTTATGAGCCCCTAACGCCATGTTTCAGCACACTTTACGATCCTCTAAATGCAGAAAACAGATGTAAACGCCGACAGAAAAACTAGTGCCCACCTAGCGTCACACATATTTAAATCTATTTAAATGAACTTTTAATTATTTTAATTTATTTTAGTCAACTGGTCTGGTATGCAAATCATGGCTACGTGGATGCAGAGACAGACAGAGGACTTTGCAATCAGTCATAGCGCCAAAACCTTTACTGTAGGGTCTGAGTAGATGTTAACCTCTAACGCGTGCTCCTGGCAGTATTTTGATGGCACCGGGTGCTTTCCCCGATGCCTAGATCATCTTCTCCTCAGATGATCAGGCATCGAGCAAAGTTCCCGATGCCATCAAAACATTCTTGGGAGCTGTGTCCAACAAAAAAGAATCCCTGGTGGCTCAGCGGCCCTGTTCCCCCCCCCCCCCCCGACAGTATTTTGATGACATCGGGAAAAGCTCCCGATGCCATTAAAATACTGTCAGGAACCGGTGCCCCAGCAATAAAAGAATTCCTGGTGGTCCAGCAGCCCCAATCCCCCCAACCCCCCAATAGTACTTTAATGGTATCGGGGATGATCGCGGCATCAGAAAAGACTCCTGATACCATCAAAATACTGCCGGGGACCAATGCCCCGACAATAAAAGAATCCCTGGTGGTCTAGTAGTCCCTGTATCCACCCCCCATTAAACAAAAAAAAATAACCTGGTGGTCTAGTGCTAGCCCCTGTACCCCCCCCCCACCCCCATTAAATAAAAAAAAGTAACCTGGTGGTCTAGCAACCCCTGTACCCCCCCCCCACCCCATTAAATACAGAAAAAATAGCCTAGTGGTCTAGCGGCCCCTAAATTCAGCCCCCCCCCCACCCAGTACCTAAAAATAAGCAGGAGCACTGCCTACGTGCTCCCGCTCTGCATCCGCCATCTTGAGAAATGGCGGCATCTGCCCCTGTGCGGTGCATCCTGGGATGCACTGGGTGAGGTCAGACCACCATATAAGATACCGAGTGCATTGGCCTGGAAGACATTAAACAGTACCAGTCCCAGGATAGATCCCTGAGGTACTCCACTGTTCACTTTCTTTTCTTCTGAGTGATTTCCATTTACCACCAACCTATGTCATCTATTGTCAATCAATTTCTGATTCATTTTGCCATATTGTGACCCATCCCCAGGCTACTATATTTATTCATAAGCCTTCTTTGAGGAACAGTATCAAAGGCTTTGTTGAAATCCAAGTAGATCACATCTATTGCATGCTCTTGATCCAGTTCTCTGGTCCCCCAGTCAAAGAAATCAATTAGATTAGTTTGGCAGGATCTTCCTTCCCTTGGATCCTGCAATCAACTGGATTCCAGAAATTTCGCTATCCTTTATTTCAGTAGCACCTCCATTGCTTTTCCCACCACCAAGGTAAGGCTTACCGGCCTGTAGTTTGCCACCTGGAAAATTTGTGCACACCAAACAGCAGGTGTAAATATTTGCAAATAAATATCTTTGGGATAACTTTCTAACCAAAATTATGCGAACATTTTCATTCTGAAAATTTGTTGCTATATTTGCAGGGAAAAATATGCTCCTACTATTAATGTATGATAAAATTACCCTCATTGATGATAACATTTGTAAAAACTCCAATATGCTGAGTTCTTTATAAAATACCTATTATTACAAGTGTGTAATCATTTTTACAACATTAATGCAGAACTGGCAAAAAAAAGTCCCAGTATGGTTTTGCTTACTGTTTTTCTCAGTGTGGCTTAAGACAAGTTAGTTTATAATTAATGATAACAAGCAATAACAATACATTTTACAAAATATAGCTTCTATTTCTGTTATAGTTTGCCTGGAGTTTACAAATAATTAAAGAGTTGCATTTTGGATAGTTTTTCTGTCTCAGTCTGATTGCCCTACTGTTCCTGGCCTACTTTTTAATTAGAGCAGTTAATATATGCAAAATTATATTGGATAGACGCAAACAACTGCAGTTGAAGGCAAGCGCTCCTGAAGAGTTTCATTTGAAAGAGTTTCTCTCACTAAAAATATATAGGAATCAGTGCCGATAAAAAAGATACTAGCTGCCCTAGGCATCCCCTGCCCCACCCCCTGATTGCTTTGACACCACCCCTTCCAGAACAATCCTCTAAAAATAAATAATTGGATATCATACTTTTAAATATTAAGCTTTGTTTTGCATATATGTAGATAGTGGGGCTGATTTTATAAGGACCTAGGTCAAGATATGCACCCTTTACCTATTTGTAAGGACGTCTGCATGTTAGTGGGCACTTACATGCGTCTTGTAGGTGATTGCTATTCTGTAAGCATTTACCTAAGTCCTGTCATGCATACTTTCACTGTGGGCATGCACAGGGATGGAGTTTGAGCGGAGCATGGACAGAGAGCAAATTTCTACACCCAAGTTATAAAGTATTATAGTTTCCGTGTCTTCCTGAAAAATCTAGGCACAGGCATTTACACCTGCCATAGAGCAGGTGTAACTGCCGCTACTAGTTTGATGTTCGCTTTTACAGCACTTATGTCCCTACCATAAACGTAAAATACACGCGTCCTATACGTCATTAATAGACCTCAAATATGCATGTGCTAATGTGCTTTAACTCCATGGACGTTTATAAAATTACTCTCAGTGATGGCAATAAACAAAATTGCCCATCTCCCTGAGGGAAAAAGTGTACTCTGACAGGTTTTTTTTAGTTTCTCTGGCTGTCACCATCTATTGTTTTACTTTGACTGCAGCTTCTCTTTTCTGTCCGTCCCAATGCTGACTCCCTGGGTGACAGCCGAGCAGGGTCAGTGCAAGGATATTGGGCAGCCTAGGTGAACCTTCAGCCTTATACCCCTGCCCCCAAGATTTTGATAATTAAACTCTGCAATCATGATATACCAACACCGCCTCTCCCACAATAATCTTATAAAACTACAGAATGGGAAAACATAGTATTACATTTTTCTTTCTAGGTATGCATGTGCCACTCTCCCTGCACGTAAAGCAATATGCTGATGGCTCTGAGTTTCTGAGGCTGTCGGGATCTGTTGTTTTGCTTTGATTACAGCTGCTCGCTGCCACCCCTCAGAAGTTGCCGCCCTAAGCACCGTCTCTTCTATCTGATGTCGCCCCTGATAGGAATTGTCTCTTTACAAGCAAGGTGCAGTTTCCAATATCTGATGCCGAATGGCCTTTTCATCCTATAGTGGCAGCAAGACATAACAATCTACAAACCTCAAGAGGAAAGAAAGAATGGACTGCAAACATTTATGATTGTAATTAAAAATTTTATATACCGCCCTTCGTGGGATGGAAAGGCGGTTTACAAAGATAGTAGTGACGAGAACAAGTGACAAGAGAGTCCATATTAATAAAGTTATTTTAATAAATCAAGAAATCATAATATAAACACCCGACATGGCCCTGTTTTGGTAAGTTCTGCATCAGGGTACAACAGATGGGAAGCCTTCAGAAAGATTCTTTATGCTGAAAAATAAGTAATTGATATACACTTCCTCACTGTTAATCCGTTGTTCACAAAAGCACAACCTCTTCTCTATTGTATTGTAAAACAACCATCCAGCCTAGTCGCAATGAAAAAGCTGCCGGGAACATGCTGATCAAGGCCCTACAATTAATGCGGAGGCTTTACACTTAACATGTGGGACTTTAGTGTAAGGGCCCCTAAATGCACCGCAATGAAGGTGTGACCCTAGCAGTTTTTATCTACAGGTTTCGTACTCATTTTGAAAGGGAAAATATGCACATATAGTACTTTCACTTTGAAAATTGCCCAAGGGCAGAGTATCCCCTGATGCACTATTTCAACCTATCTTTTCTACAGATATTTTTCCTATGACAACAATGCAGAAAGATTTGAAAATGCAATCCATGGACATCATTTTTCTCTCCCTTTCCTCCCCCACCTAAACATGCTCCAAGGAAGGTCTCCAACTAAAGAAGATAAAAATCTGTATGCAGTGGAAAGCAATGCATTTGTTTATTAAACATGCAAAGATTGGGCCGTTTTCAGATGATCCCTTTATCTATGTAAATCAGTATTCACCTGGATAAATGACTCATGAAAATTATCCCCCCTACCCCAACTATTCCAAATGGCCTTACGGGTAAAGAGAGTCAGCAAAGAGAATTTTAAGCATTTAATTTGTTTTCGGAATTTGAAGTAGGCCTATTATTCCCGGAAAAATCTGATGTCTGCGTAGGTTGTGATACTTTTTATTTGATCAGCAAAATGATGTGGTAATATATATGGTTTCCGAGACCACTTATGCCCCTTCTTCAGATGGCATTTGTTTATTTGTACAATATATATTACAACCTGGTAGTTTTCACAAATGAATCCCATATATTACAGTGAGGTAATTGTCACAAATGAATCCTCTAACATGTACATAATAGAACAGATTAAGAATGTCACATAAAGTTTGAAAGAAAAAGAATTCATGGAATATAGCTTTAGAAGCTTCATCTCATTCCTGCGCTGTCTCTCAAAATAGCAGAGTCTTGGTGCACCTGTCATGAGGGAGTAGGACTTTATAATCCCACTATTACTACTAGGGTACTATCTCTTAAAAGAATAGTATCTCCTGCAATATAATGAAAGAATATGTTTGCAGACGCTGAATTAAAGCATAACACACATACAAAAATGTCACACCATACTATGCCTAGCATTCCTGAATGTACCTCTCATTCAGCTACTACTGAAACAGCATGAGCTAAATTCTAAATAAATCGATAAATAAAATAAATGTGCACTAAGACTCTCATCTGCACAGTGAAATAGTCTCAGTTGCCTTTAGCGGTGTGTGCAATAAAATCAGTGTAAATCTGCATGTAAGTGAAAAAATGTTAGAGAGAAATTAGACTTACTTGAGCAGGTGCTTGGAAAGCAGTGTGGTCTGCTCTTCTCCATATGTCATTTAGTGAATGCTCAGTGAAGCCACAAATGTAAAACCTCTCTGGGATGAAATGTTATTTATGTTTTTTTCAGTCTTCCTTCTTTTTCCTTCTTCTCTCTGCTCCATGGGAACTAGTTCTGCAGTCCTAACACTATGACATCACAAGCCTTCATTCACATCTACCTTTTAAGAAGGCAACACCAGGATGCACATTCATTAGCGTATATTCCGTTTGTTACCACGACTTACAAATTTGAGTTATGAAAATCAGTTTAGTGGAAGTTTACCTACGAACTACTGTGCGTACAATCAATGTCCATGTTAAAAAAATTCTAACATGCATTTAGAAACAAACTGAAAAAACAACAGAAAATAGAGAAGAAAGCCAAATGGAAACATTTTGGCCTGTTCACATCCCTAGTGCACATACTGTTCCCAGTCTAGTCATTGCAGAAATGGTCCTGAGGCTGGGAGATTTGCTCCTTCCAGATTCCTGTGTGTTGGACTCTAAATTGGGCCATGACCTTGTTAAGGGCCACAATGTCCCCTCACCCTTCTTTTTAGGGGCTCTGAGCATTGTATTTTTGGCATCCCCAGTCCCAGATGACCTGGTTGTGGAAAATTCGAACCACTCACCATCTAGATGGCAGCATATATGGCTAGCCCAGTGTCAGCATCGATGGTGTGCATACTATTGAATTCAGCCATCAGCAAGCATTATGGTTTACGAGGTGCGATCAAAAAGTATCAAGACTTGTACAATAAGACAAGAAGTATAACATTGACAGTTATTGCACCCAGTCTCCTTCAAAGTAGTCCCCTTCTGATAAAACACACTTCCTCCAGTGTTTCTGCCACTGCTGGAAACAAATTTGAAATGCCTCTTTCGTTATGCTGTGAAGCTGCTGTATCAAATTTTGCTTAATGGTCTCCAAGTCTTCAAATCTCCTTCCTTTCAGTGGTAATTTCAGTTTTGGAAACAAGAGAAACTCGCGGGGTGCAAGGTCAGGTGAGTATGGAGGCTGATGGACTTGCTTGATTTGGTGTTTGGCCAAGAACTGCTGGACAAGATGTGATGCATGAGCTGGGGCATTATCGTGATGAAGCAACCATTCACCATTCCTGTGCCACTCTGGCCTCTTACGATGAACTGAATCTCTCAAACAAGTCATAATTTGGATATAGTACTCCTTATTGATGGTTTGGCTTTTTAGAGCATACTTATGATGAACAATATCCTAGTAATCAAAGAAAACTGTGCATGACTTTGACATTTCTGCTCACCTGACGGGCTTTCTTGGGTCTGGGAGAGTCTGGAGTCTTCCATTGTGAGGACTGAGCCTTAGTTTCCAGGTCATAACCATAAACCTATGATTCATCACCAGTAATAATCTTTTTAGATGAAATCTGAGTCATTTTCAATGCATTCCAACAACTCCCTGGTTGCAGACAGTTGATCTCTTTTTGGTCAGGTGACAGGAATTTTGGCATGAATGTTGCAGACACACATCTCATTGCCAAATCAACAGTAAGAATGGACTGTACCAACCCAAAACTGATGCCCTCAGCAAGCTCCCTGATAGTCAATTGCCGATTTGAGTGTATGGCGGCATGCACTGCTTCAACTTTGTTTTCATTCCTGCTCTTGGATGGCCTTCCATAATGTTCGTCACTGTCAACACTTTGGCGGCCCTCTTGGAAACGTTTGTACCAGTCATAAACTCAAGCAGAACTCATGCAGTCATCGCCATACAATTGCTGTAACTTGTCTCATAAGAACATAAGATATGCCATACTGGGTCAGACCAAGGTCCATCAAGCCCAGTATTCTGTTTCCAACAGTGGCCAATCTAGGTCATATGTACCTAGCAGTTTCCCCAAGGGACACAGGTCTCTTTGCACGAATCTCCAGGTTTCTGGCAGAATTTAATGCAAATTTGCTGTTCAATTTTTTCACTCATCGTAAATCTGACAGACTGCTTTTACATGATACCAAACGTCATGTGATTAAAAAAATACAGGTGTACTGCAGCCACGCTACAGTCTGCACATGCAGAGCATATAACAAGGTCACTGCATGCTTAATAGCATTGTGGTGAAATGTGCTTTTATACAGCTAAACAAGCCTCAATACTTTTTAATCACACCTCGTATACATGGAGCAGGAAAAGAAGAAATGAAAGTGTAAATGTTTACCCACGTGCCCTTAAACTATAACACATTTAAGATATGACAGCTGGTATTGGAACACAGATGTATACTCCACAGTGTGAAATGGACAAGCATTTTACTCTGTGTAATAAATAGCCTTTCTACAAATTGACACCCAAGCACTTTTCTTTTAAGTTTTCAGACCCCCCTGTTCAAAGCCTTCGGCAATCACATCCTTGTCTGGAGCTTTAATTGTAATGGCATTTCTTCCTACTCCTTCTGCTATAGCTTCAGCCAGGGCTACAACTATTCTTCCATTCCATGCCCAAATAGCTGGAGACTGACTACTCAGGGCAGAGTGAAAGGCTGGCCCTGGCTCCATTACTGCAGGGCTGTGATGGGGTGGAGGGAGAGGATGCTTGTGTGTTCCCTAGACAGGGCTGGGAGACTTATTTCCCTGCCCTTAATAGTACTGTCTGATGGTAGCCCTTTCTCTTTTTGTATGACATTTGATGTCATCAGACCTTATTTAAAGAACTGAGCTAACAGGATATATAGAATGTTACAGATAGAGGCGATACAACAGGAGGAGCTGTGGGAGATGTATAGTGGCAGGCAAGGAAAAATGAATAAGAACAAAACGGAGAGTAAATGAAAGCAGAGGAGAGACACTAATACATATTTCTTCGCTTTGAAAAGAATTTCACAGTTTACACAACACAGCCATATTTTCCACTAGACAGACAGAGAGCCAGGGTTTTTGGCAGCCCTCTGCAAGCACCCACCCCATGGGGCAGCCGCTGCTGGCACTCTACCTCTGCTACCACGCAGTACAGGAAGAAGTCCAATGCAAGTCTCTCAGGCTCCAGTCTTGCAAGACTTGCACCAGAAGTCTTTCATGCACTACGTGGCTTAAAGCTAAAGAGACAGGGTTGGCATAACAAGGCAGTGCATGTAATAGCTTTTGGCATCCCCCAAACAACAACATCTCCCTGCCGTGCTTACCATGATTATCGTGTTGCACCAGCCCTGCCCCTAAAGGTTAATAAAGGACAACAATTTTTCTAATGTTATGCAGTTCACAAAATAAAAACTACCATGGTCTTTCTATTTTCATTAAACAACCATCCCACAAACACTATCCAGCGATGGCGAACCTATGGCACGCCTGAAGGTCCGCAATTGAAAAAAAAAAAAACCTGTCTGCTGCCGCTGTCGGGGCCGCCACGGCAGAATCGAGCGTGCCGCGGGGCCCCCCTGTACCCGGCAGAGCCTGCTCTCCCCGTAGCAGCTGTCTCTTTGGAGCTGCAGTCTGACGCGCCGGCTTGCAGAGCGCGAAGGGAAGAGTTTCCCTTTCGCGACTCTGTTAAGTCCGCGGGGGCGACTTCCCATCAGCCCCCGCGGGCTTAACAGAGCAGCGAGGGAGAAACTCTTCCCTCGCGCTCTGCAAGCCGGCGCGTCTGACTGCAGCTCCAAAGAGAGAGCTGCTACGGGGAGGGCAGGCTCTGCCGGGTGGGTACAGGGGGGCCCCGCGGCACGCTCGATTCTGCCGCGGCGGCCCCGACAGCGGCAGCAGACAGGTGTTCTTTTTTTTTTAATTTTCCCTGGGCTGGGCTGGGCTGGGGGGGTGGGGGTTAGGAGTGGTGATGGGCTGGGGGGGGTTAGGAGTGGTGATGGGCTGGGCTGGGCTGGGGGGGTTAGGAGTGGTGATGGGCTGGGCTGGGCTGGGCTGGGCTGGGGGGGGTTAGGAGTGGTGATGGGCTGGGCTGGGCTGGGCTGGGCTGGGGGGGTTAGGAGTGGTGACGGGCTGGAGGGGGGTTAGGAGTGGTGATGGGCTGGGCTGGGCTGGGGGGGGTTAGGAGTGGTGATGGGCTGGGCTGGGCTGGGGGGGTTAGGAGTGGTGATGGGCTGGGCTGGGCTGGGGGGGGGGTAGGAGTGGTGATGGGCTGGGCTGGGCTGGGCTGGGGGGTATTAGGAGTATTGATGGGCTGGGGTGGGGGGGTTTAGGAGTGGTGATGGGCACTGGGCTGGGGGGGTTAGGAGTGGTGATGGACACTGGGCTGGCTGGGGGGGGGGTAGGAGTGGTGATGGGCACTGGGCTGGCTGGGGGGGTTAGGAGTGGTGATGGGCGCTGGGCTGGGGGGGTTAGGAGTGGTGATGGGCGCTGGGGGGGCTTAAACTAAAAATTGAGTGATGGGGGATTAGGACTGGGAGTGGGCTGATGGGGAGGTTAGGACTGGAAATGGGCTGGTGGGATTAGGACTGGGAGTGGGCTATGGGGGGCTAGGACTGGTAATGGGTTGGGGGGTTGCTAGGACTGGAAATGGGCTGAGTGGAAGGGGGCTTGAACTGCAAATAGCTGTTGGGGATGGGGCTTGGAATGGAAATGGGCTGAGGGGAAGTGGGTGGCTTGAACTGTAAATAGCTGATGGGGACGGGGCTTGGAATGGAAATGGGCTGAGGGGAAGTGGGGGGCTTGAAGAAGGGAATGGATGCTGGGTGAGACTGGAACTAGAAGGGAGCTGATGTTGGGGGAGGATTAGAATGGGATGGGGCTGGGAGAGTAAAATGGAGAGGGGAAAAATATTTTGTGTAGGAGGGATGAAAAATCTACAATTGGCCAGGTATTGGGAGAGTAATTGGGGATTGAGGATGGAGGGGTAAAATTTGTGTGGATGAAATAGGAATGAGGAAAGAGCAAAAGGAGAAAGATTAGTATGTTAAAGCAGATGTAGAGAGAGAGAGAATGGAAAAAAAACTAGAAGAGAGAAGAAAGGACAAATGGACAACAGACGATGGAGAGTTAGCAGAAAACATGAAGAAACCAGAAGAAAATGGCTGGACCAATTGCAACTGAAAAAAAATGCACAAAAGCTAGAAAGATATCTCTTTATTTTGAATTTATTAACTGGAATATGTCAGCTCTGGGAAATGTGCATCATTAACATCTGCGCTTTGTTTGGTACAAGAGGAAATTCCTATTTGACGTTGCCACTTGTTCTCTTTCCCCAGTATTCTCTGAAATGTATTGGTTTAATATTTGCAGTGTTGCCTTTTGATAGGTAGGGTATGGTGCTTTGTGAGTCTTGGTAATGCTGTCAGGATACGGCGGGTTTGCTATGGGTTCTAAATGGGCAGCGTTTGTAGTAGTTCCTAATGTGCCTGGCGGTTGGCACTGGATTATAGTAATGTAGAAATCTTTTAGTCTTTCTTTATCCATACACTCATTAAGAGACATGTTTACTAAAAGTTAGTGTATGGTAACATTATGCAAATATTTATGCAAATAAGACCACTTATGCAAATGACGTGCTGGCACTTTGAGGAAATTCTTTGGTTTTGTGCGGCAGTTTGGGCACTCGGGCTCAAAAAGGTTAGCCATCACTGTCCTATAGTGTTGAAAAGTGTTTTACTTCATACTATTTGTTCTCTGTCCCACAGGCCCTCAGATGTTTTCCACATGCAGGACAGGCGTTACATTTGAAACAAGTCTTCCACCAAAATCACTGAATGGGAAATATTAGGGATGGCAAGGAGGCTGCTCTCACTAGCAACGTTTGGATGCCCCTCTTCAATCTTTCCACCTTTGGTTTGTGTCCCACTGAGATGACTTTCTCTTCCTGGCATCGATGGAGCAAACGCAGTTGAACAGAGCTGAATAGCACCAAGAGATTGGGCATGCAGTGATGTTGCTGATCACCTGAAATCTGTTCAGTGGTGTATGAGAGTGATCATTATCATCTTTGTTTGTAGTTAGTCCATTCAGTGACCACAGCAGACATTCTGAGATACTTGACTGAAGAGCCTTCTAGGCATTACTAGCTTCTTTGAGCTTATCACTACTTCCTGTTCTTTTATTTTGAATGCAGAGCACTTTCCTTATATTTTCAAAGCCCTCACAAATTGTGGAATCCCATTATTGCTGTCTTCATGGAAGAGGCTGATTGTATAATATCTGACCCTTACGTCTTAAAGCTCCCTTCCTTACCACCTCATTCAACCTCCAGCTTTGATCTACTGCCCCCACTCACCAGCACGGTCACTGCCTTGACCTTGTCTTCTTCTCTAATTGCTTACCCTCTAACTAATGAACCTCAGTTTTTCCCTTAACTGAACAGCACCTGCTAAGCTTCACTCTTCATCACCCCTGCTTTAATCTCGCCCAATTTCCTCAAACCGCTTTAGAAATCTTTATGCTATCAATCCATTGGCTCCCTCTACAACTGTCTCATCACCTCTTTCCTCCACTATGTCATCTGAGTCTGTTGATGAGGCAGTACCCTCCTATAACACTGCACTTTCCTCTGCTCTGGATGCTCTTGCTCCACCCATGACATGTCCTGTGAGACGTACTGTACCATAGCCTGGTTGTCTTTGACTACCCGCTATATACTTTCCTGTGCCCTCTCAGCTGAGTGCATTTGGCTCATATCCCTTGCTGATTTTCTACACTTCATATTCATGCTTGCCTCTTACCAGTCAGCCATAGCACTTGCCAAGCAAAACTGCTATGTCCACCTGATTAACTCTCTTGTCTCTGACCCTCACCATCTCTTTAAAACTCTCAACTCTCTCCTCAAGGTGCATCCACCTCTGACCCCTCCTTTCTTTTCTGCCCAAACCTTGGCTGACTATTTCCATGACAAAGTCCAAAAAAATTACACTCCAATTCCCCATAAGATCAGCTCCATCCCCTTTTCCCTGTTCATTCCCAACTTCTTCCCTCAACCTCTGCCACCCTTTATTCCTTTTCTAAGATCTCTGAGGAGGAAATCACACTTTTTCTTTCCACCTCCAAACTCATTACCTGCTCCTCTGACACTATTCCCACCCATTTCCTCCACTGTCAGCCCCTCCTTCTCTGATATTCTCAATCTATCGCTCTCCACTGCAACCGTTCCTGCAACCTTCAAGCATGCTGTGGTCACACGTCTCCTCAAGAAACCTTCACTAGACCCTACCTGTCCTTATAATTATTGACCCACCTCCCTCCTCTCCTTCTTTTCTACTTGAATGCGCATTCACTGCTGTTGCCTTGATTTTCTCTCCTCTCAAGCCCTTCTGGATCCACAGCAATCTAGCTTTCATCCTTTACATTATACTGAAATGTCTCTTGCCAAAGTCTACAATGATCTGTTCCTGGCAAAATCCAAGGGCCTTTACTCATTTCTCATCCTTCTTCACCTTTCTGCTGCTTTAGACAGACACTGTTGACCACCACTTTCTCCTTGACATTTTGCCCTCGCTTAGTTTAAGGCTCTGTGCTAGCCTGGTTCTCTTCTTATCTCTCTCATTGCACTTTCAGTGTTTGTTTTGTTGGATCCTCCTCTACTGCTATCCCACTCTCAGTTGGTGTACCCGAAAGGTCTGTCTTGGGCCCACTCCTTTTCTCTCTGTATACCCAGTCCCTTGGTGCACTCATCTCCTCCCATGGTTTTCAGTAGCATTTTTACACTGATGACTCTCAAATCTACCTCTCTACACTTGAAATCTCTCAAGCAATCCAGGTCCGGATCTTTGCCTGCCTATCTGACATTGCTGCTTGGATGTCTCACTGCCACTTGAAACTAAACATGGCCAAAACCAAGCATCTTTATTTTATCCCCTAAACTCACCTCCCCCCTTCCTCCTTTCTCAATCTCTGTGGATAACACTTTACTATTCCCTGTTTCCTCGGCCTACAACCTTGGGGTTGTCTTTGACTCTTTCTTTCTCTACTCCACAAACAGCTAACTGATAGTTAAAACCTGTCATTTCTTTCTCTATAACATCAACAAGACAAGGCTGCATACTTTCCCCCTACCTGTTTAATTTATATGAAGAACAAATCATCAGAGAAGCAGGATTGTATGAAGACAACAGAGGTGTGAAGATTGGTGGAAGACTCAACAACCTTCGCAATGCTGATGATACCACATTGCTGGCTGAAAGTGAAGATGATCTGAAACATTTGCTTCTCACAATCAAAAAACATAGTCTCAAAATGGGCCTGCACCTTAATGTAAAGAAGACAAAGATCATGACAACTGGCATAATCAACAGGTTTATCATTGAAGGAGAAGAAATTGAAATCGTGAACAACTTTAACCTACTTGGATCAACTATCAATAAAGAAGCAACAAGCAGTCAAGAAATCAGACGACACATTACTCTTGGCAGAATGGCTATGAAAGACCTAGGGGTATGTTTACTAAACTGCGGTAACGTTACATAACGTGCGTTATATAACGTTAACGATTGTTAAGTAACGTTAACACGCGTTATGAGATGTTAATGATCGTTAACGTCTCATAACGTGCGTTATCGTTACTTAACGATCGTAGACGTTCCGCGGCGCAGTAAAACACCGCAGAAGGAGGAGAGAGGGCGGAGAGAAGGGGTCAATGGGCGGAGTGTGGGTGGGGAGAGGCTCCATTCACACTAACGCGCTGATCTGAAGAGCTGAATCCTAACACGATTGAAAACCTGCCGTTAGATGTACATTTGCAGGTGAGAGAAACCATTTAAGTGTCAGCAATGTACAGCATAGGCAGGGAAACCTACAAAAAGTGATACGTGTGATACATGTGCACAGAACAAAAGGGCACATAAACATTGAAAATGACCTCAACAAACTGGAAAAAAACCTAACCAAGCTGGCCAATAGAGATAATATTGGGAAACAGCAAAAAACACTACCGAGAAAGCTCCCAAAAAAAGATATTAAGCATGGAAGGGTCTATGCTCTGTCCCCCGACAAGGTGAATGATCCCACAGTGAAATAGCGCTGATCAGGGCTTTCCCTTGTTATTGGACAGGTGTCCTATGGCGTGCACATGTCCCGCAACAGCAGGGTGGGCATGTTGGAAAGGGTAACTAGACAGATGCCGGAAAATGGGATACAGAGGGCCGCAGGTGGCACATGCTGTGATGCAGCTGGGCCACAGTGTGGACTAGGGTGATGCCTAGGTGGCCCATATGAATGGTGAAACAGCAGAGCAGCCAGACAGCAACTGCTGAAGGCCCAACATGGGCACGACTGTGTTTCCCACAGTGTCACAAGGGATAGTACCCAGCAGCTACCCCCAAGGGCACAGAACATTGGCAGGCGGTGCTGGGGGGAAGCGTGGACACCTATGCAGGCACCCCTACCCCAGAAGCCGCACCATAGGCAGCCACCTACCCGCATACTGGATGGCCTGAGACTGTGCTCCACCAGCACCACCAGCAGAAGGGCATGTCAGCATGGTGGCAGAGGGATAATGGTGGTGGAGGGGGCAGTGCCAGCTGCCCAGAGCAGACCGTGGCCTTGCCCTGTGTAGGTGGGTGCCATGCACTGCAACAGACAGGCCCTGTCTTATGAACAGTCATGGTATCACCAGAGAATGCACTGACTCTGTGACAACATGGTGGTGCAGTGCACAAAACCACTGTATTGAGAAGCAGAAGGTCACAGGTTCAAATCCCAGCTGTGGTTCCTGCCAACCTAGCCTGCCTGAGTGAATTCTCCCCCTCCCCCCCTGCTGAGGTATTGTGTAGCCTTCTTCCTGTTTCCTCCACGTGTGCATAGTCTGCTTTTCTCTGATCAGAGAAGAGCAGTGCTTTTTACAGTGCTCTGCTAGAGAAGAGGATATTGCCTCCTGTGACACCTTGCTGTGAGTTCTAGCTGTTTATTAATTATTTATTGTTTGTCTAACTGTTTATTTAATTATTTATTGTTTGTCTTAGTGGTGTGCTAGTTCAGCCTTCTCAGTTATAACTTACCTGGCCTCTCTCAACTAACTGGGCTTTGTGTGGTAGCCAGGTTAACTGTTCATTTTAAATTAAATCTCTCTCCCCAGAACCTGCTCTGTGTTAAACTTTTTTTCCTGCCCTAGCCTGCCTGAGTGAATCCTCCCCCTCCCCCCCCCCTGCTGAGGTATTGTGTAGCTTTCTTCCTGTTTCCTCCACGTGTGCATAGTCTGTTTTAGTCTGCTTTTCTCTGATCAGAGAAGAGCAGTGCTTTTTACAGTGCTCTGCTAGAGAAGAGGATATTGCCTCCTGTGACACCTTGCTGTGAGTTCTAGCTGTTTATTAATTATTTATTGTTTGTCTAACTGTTTATTTAATTATTTATTGTTTGTCTTAGTGGTGTGCTAGTTCAGCCTTCTCAGTTATAACTTACCTTGCCTCTCTCAACTAACTGGGCTTTGTGTGGTACCCCCCTCCCCCCTGCTGAGGGTTCAGGACAGGGTACCTTGTAACTGCCCTCTTTAATAGGACTTATCTCCCTCCCTCCCTCCCTGGCACCCACCCACCCCTGGGGTAATTGTAGTTTTATAGGTACTTACACATCTTAGAGGAAAGGGGCTGCTCTCAGGTGCAGCTCGTTATCCAAATCAGTCATACACAGAGGACCTGAGATTAATTACTTAAGCTTCAGGTACACAAGGTGTATTAGGGGTATTAGATACACTTTTATTGGTATAAGCATCTACACCAATCCTTATTATATACAGAATTTAAAAGACCTAAACACAAGCTTTAAACTAAGATGCAGACAGAAGTCCAGCAACGTGATGGGGGTTCTCCGGTCTTTTGCATTGAGTGTCACATGTATGATTTTCTCCCAGTTGGTGAGAGGTCTTACGTATGCACTAAGTGCAAAGAACTCTTTGCTCTCAGGGAACGAGTCCATTCTCTAGAGGCTAGAGTAGCAGACCTGGAAGACATAAGAAAGACAGAGAAGTACATGGACGAGACCTACAGGGATATAGTCCTGAAGTCCCACCTCCAGTCTGGCAGCATCCCTGTTGCCATGGAGGAGAGAGGTCACGTGACAGGAGAGCATCACCCTGGTGTGGCAGGAAGTGATCCTGTAAATAGGACCTGTCCTCCAGGTGATGTAAAACCCTCTCGCAATGAGGACGTTTCTCCAGGGCCATGTCCCCATGAGGGGAGGGTCAGGACAGCTGTTATAGTTGGTGATTCAATCATTAGGAATGTAGATAGCTGGGTGGCTGGTGGACGTGAGGATCGCCTGGTAACATGCCTGCCTGGTGCGAAGGTAGCGGACCTCACGCACCGCCTAGATAGGATCATAGATAGTGCTGGGGAGGAGTCTGCTGTCTTGGTACATGTTGGTACCAATGACATAGGAAAATGTGGTAGGGAAGTTCTGGAGGCTAAATTTAAGCTTTTAGGTAGGAAGTTGAAATCCAGAACTTCCAGGATAGCGTTCTACGAAATGCTTCCTGTTCCACGTGCAGGACCCAAAAGACAGGCAGAGCTCCGGAGTCTCAATGCGTGGATGAGACAATGGTGCAAGGATGAGGGTTTTGGATTTGTTAGGAACTGGGGAACATTCTGGGGAAAGGGGGGGCTCTTCCGAAGGGATGGGCTTCACCTTAATCAGGATGGGACCAGACTGCTGGCATTAACCTTTAAAAAAGAGATAGAGAAGCTTTTAAACTAGAAAATAGGGGAAAGCCGACAGTCACCCAGGAGTGCATGGTTCGGACGAAGGTATCCTTGAAGGATACTACCAAAAGCAGTGAGGTTCCAAAAGGGAGTATAGTAGCCCAAATGCCCTTGAGTAAGGAGCAGACAGAGCATAAAGATTCCAAATTACCCCTGCCTACCAATAGCCAGATTAACATGAATAAAATACAGTCTCTAAAATGCTTGTATGCCAATGCTAGAAGTCTAAACAATAAGATGGGAGAGTTAGAATATATAGCACTAAATGAGAGGTTAGATATGATTGCACTCTCAGAGACATGGTGGAAGGAGGATAATCAGTGGGACACTGTGATACCTGGATACAAACTATAGTGTAATGATAGAGCTGATCAAATTGGTGGAGGGGTTGCGCTCTATGTTAGAGAGGGCATTGAGTCAGAAAGGATTAAAGTTTTGCAGGGAACAAAATTTGCTGTAGAATCTCTATGGATTGAAATTCCATTTATGAAGGGGAAGGTGATGGCAGTGGGAGTATACTATCGACCACCTGGCCAGAATGAACAAATGGATGATGAAATGCTCAAAGAAATCAAGGAAGCTAACAAAAGTCACAACAGAGTAGTAATAATGGGTGATTTCAATTACCCCGGTATCGACTGGGTCAGTGTCACAGCAGGACAAGCTAAAGAGATAAAGTTTCTAGATGGAATAAACAACTGCTTCTTGGAGCAGCTGGTTCATGAACCGACCAGAGGGGAAGCCATACTGGACCTAGTCCTTAGTGGAACGCCAGATCTGGTGCAAGAAATAAGGGTGTTGGGACCACTTGGCAATAGTGATCATAATATGATCATGTTTGATTTAATTAGTGGAGGACAGATAGTAAAGGCATCCACAGTACTACCTTTTAACTTTCAAAAGGGAGACTATGATAGAATGAGGAATATAGTTAGGAAAAAACTAAAAGGAGCGGTTCCAAAGGTTAAAGACTTACAGCAAGCTTGGGTGTTATTTAAAAATACTATCCTCGAAGCCCAGACCAGCTGTATTCCACGCATTAAGAAAAGTGGAAGAAAGTCCAAAAAACTGCCAGCATGGTTTAAAGGTGAGGTCAGAGAGGCTGTTGCTGCCAAAAAAGCAACCTTCAGGAAATGGAAAAAAGAGCCAAATGATGAAAACTGGAAACAACACAAGCACTGGCAAGTTAAATGCAAAGCATTGATAAGGCAGGCAAAGCGGGAATTTGAGCAGAAACTTGCTACGGAAGCAAAAACACAAAATAAAGACTTTTTCAAGTACATTCGTAGCAAAAGGCCTGTGAGAGAGTCAATTGGACCATTAGATGATAGAGGGGTAAAAGGGGCAGTAAGAGGAAACAAGGCTATAGCAGAGAGACTGAATGAATTCTTTGCTTCAGTCTTTACTGAGGAAGATGTAGGGATGTTACCCAAGACTGAAGAGGTATTTAAAGGTGATACTGCAGAGGAATTGAGAGAAATATCGCTACACCGGGAAGATATATTACAACTATTTGATAAACTGAGTAGTAGCAAATCACCTGGACCGGATGGTATACATCCCAGAGTGTTGAAAGAACTGAAATATGAGATTGCAGACCTGCTATTGGTAATCTGTGAACTTTCATTAAAATCATCTGTAATACCTGAAGATTGGAGGGTCGCCAAAGTAACACCAATTTTTAAAAAGGGTTCCAGGGGTGACCCGGGAAATTACAGACCGGTGAGCCTGACGTCAGTACCAGGGAAAATGGTAGAAACCATCATAAAGAACAAAATTACACAGCATGTAGATAGTCATGGCCTAATGGGAGACAGCCAACATGGCTTTAGACAAGGAAGATCTTGTCTTACTAATCTGATATGTTTTTTTGAAGGTGTGCATAAACAGGTAGACAAAGGTGAGTCGGTTGATATAGTGTATCTGGACTTTCAGAAAGCTTTTGACAAAGTCCCCCATCAGAGACTTTTGGCGAAGCTAAAAAGTCATGGGATAGGAGGCAGTGTACTACTGTGGATCGGGATCTGGTTAAAAGATAGAAAGCAGAGGGTAGGGCTAAATGGCCAATATTCCCAATGGAAAAAGGTGAATAGTGGAGTACCCCAGGGATCTGTACTGGGTCCGCTGCTTTTTGACATATTCATAAATGACCTGGAAAAGGGAATAACTAGTGAGATTATCAAATTTGCAGATGACACAAAACTGTTTAAGTTGTTAAAACCCAAGAGGATTGTGGAAAACTGCAGGAGGATCTGGATAAATTGGAAGACTGGGCATCCAAATGGCAGATGAAATTTAATGTGGACAAGTGCAAAGTTATGCACCTAGGAAAGAACAACCCACACTATAGTTACACGATGGAAGGCTCCACATTAGAAACGACCACCCAGGAAAAAGATTTAGGAGTCATTGTGGATAACATGTTAAAACCCTCCGCCCAGTGTGCAGCGGCGGCCAAGAAAGCAAATAGAATGCTAGGTATCATAAGGAAAGGGATGGAGAACAAAACAAAGGATGTTATAATGCCTCTGTATCGCTCCATGGTACGACCGCACCTTGAATATTGTGTGCAATTCTGGTCACCGTATCTTAAAAAGGACATAGCGTTATTAGAAAAAGTACAGAGAAGAGCCACCAAATTGGTGAAGGGGATGGAAGGCTACTCCTATGAAGAGAGGCTAAGAAGGTTAGGGCTCTTTAGCCTGGAGAAGAGACGGCTGAGGGGAGATATGATAGAGGTCTATAAATTAATGAATGGAGTGGAACGGATAAACGTGGATCAATTGTTTATGCTATCAGAGTATAGAAAGACTAGGGGACATGTAATGAAGCTACAGGGTAAACTATTTAAGACAAATAAGAGAAAATATTTTTTCACTCTACGTGTAATCAAACTCTGGAATCTGTTACCAGAGGATGTAGTAAGGGCTGTTAGTATAGCTGGGTTTAAAAAAGGTTTGGACAAGTTCCTGGAGGAAAGGTCCATAAACCACTATTAAAAAGGGACCCAGGATATCAATGCTTGACCCAGTACAAGCATTGTGGAACCTGTGTCTTTGGGGATATTGCTAGGTACGTATAACCTAGATTGGCCACTGTTGGAAACAGGATACTGGGATTGATGGACCTCGGTCTGACCCAGTATGGCATGTCTTATGTTCTTATGTTCTTAACCCAGTCCCTGTATTTTACCCACTACTAAAACATGCTAATACAGACAGAACCTTTATTGCAGATGACGTAAACATGCCCAAAACACCTACATTTTACCCTACAGAGCACAGACACCATAAACATGCGCAGTACCTAGAGCAGAGTCTCCCAAATGCAGTCCTGGAGGGCCAAACACCATCCAGGTTCCATGCTGCCTCTAATAAAGATGTCTGTGCTGCATTTCTATGCACCGCCCCCATGGTATGCAGATGTATCTCATGCATATTCATGAGGGACAGCATGAAAACAGTGTTTGGCCCACCAGGACTGGAGTTGGGAACCTCTGCCCTAAAACAGCGGCCAACAGGGGCAGACACACCCGCACTCACAGGCTCCATTATCCAATGCCTCCTGGAGCAGCAGGATGTTGGGCCCTGCTTGCATCTCCCAATACTAGCACTTGCATACCTTGGCAATGCCACCCTAAACCTGGGAATACGGTAAACATCTATCATACGGTTGCTATGATTACTGGCAGATAGCAATTCCAAAGTTAAGCACAATTTTCTGATTGAGCTGCATCATAGCAACCTTTCTGATGTCTGTGGAGTGTGCTACAGGTCTTGTGTCTGACAGTGTTTACCACCCTGGGGAGTGACCCCAACAGTATTGCGTACCATAGTCATGCCTGCACTGTGCCCAGGACTGGTGCGGTGACCAGGGCTGCCAAACACCTCTGTAGTTGCACAATGCTGGCATAGGTGTGGGGAGTGTGTGTCTGTCTATCCAGTGTATGGTGGCTGCAAACACCCTCCACAGCCCACACTGCTAGCACTGTTGCCAGTATTGGCCTGCCAATGTGCATAATGAGGAGCAAGGTACCGTGGGAACAGCCAGGATAGGATGGCCTGGCCTGGATCCATCTGTACATAGCATAGGGCAATGGCTCGGACATTGTAGTGGCCGGCCACCACCTGCACAGACAAGGTGGCCACAGCATTGCTAGGTTTCCCCAGACTGAGCAGTGACCACGGCATGGCTAGGTTCCCCCATAGTGCTATATAGTATTTTTCTCATATGATATTTATGGGTTCTCTTTGGGGCCCAATCACTGACTTATCTCCTCCAGGACCATGCACTATGGACTAGCTAGCAGACTGTCTGCAGCTAGTATGTGTCTTGCAAGAACACCTTGTGGGGTGCAGCGGCTGGAGGCTTGCTGCTGGAGAATGTCAGATAGTGGTGGGGGGCAGCTGAGCATTTCCAGGCCTTCTATCTGCCGTGCCTTATGGATGTGTATAGATCGGCATTGACTGCTCTGTAGGGGTCTGTTCCCCAGCATGGCTGGGGTTGATGGTCCCCTCTACTACCACCATTGCAGGGAGGTAGAATGTGGATCTGTTGGTGGGAGATCCTGTTTCCCACCCTGAGCCACAGAGGGTGGGTTGGGTGGTGGTACATAATCTGCCTATGGTTCCTCCCTCCCCCACCCCACCCCACCCCACTACATCATGTGACCATAGCACCAACACAGAATATGCACTATCCTGGGTGCATCACAGCCCATAAGGGCTAGACATGACTGAGAAATACAGAAGGACACAGATGTAACCTAGGTGTGTCTACAGGAACTACCTATCACACATACACTAGCACTGATAGGGACCAGCAGCATAGCGTATATCAACCATGAAAGGTGCTGTGGACCTGGCGCTGGGCACCCCACCTTACCCTCAGGGTGAGCACAGTACCCGCATAATGTGACGGTCTGTGGCTTCTCTGTGCCAGTACCACATACGGTCAGTTCCCCCTACCAGGCCGAGGTGCTGTGGGGGTGCATACCCCTTCTTGTGCCCATCTGTCGGCTGCTGCTTTGCATGTGCAGTGCATCATGGGTACGGGTGGTTTAACCCTATCCTGGTAACCACAGCAGACAGTTTGTGTGGTTACGTGCAGTCCTTCTGCAGCCAGCCAGGGGTTTGTTAGCAGCTGTTGTCCACTGGTTACTTCACTGCCTGTAAAGACAGAGGTCATGGGTTCAAACCCATGGTGGGGTTATTTGATAGGGCTGTCTGAGGCATTGTCTATTTTTAAAGTACATTAGTGCTGCCAGCAAACACACCCTCAGAGTACTGTAACCTTAAGGTGCCTCATAAGGCGCCCCATAAGGCACCTTATAGGGCGCCCTATCAAGCGCCTTATAAGGTGTCCTATAGGGGACATTATAGGGTGCCTTGGTGGACAGTGCACTTTATAATATGCCCTATGGAGTGCGTTATGGGGTGCCTTATGCAGCACCTTAGGTTACGCCATCGTGAGGGTGTGTTTGCTGGCAGCACTAATTAAAATAAAAGTAAAATGCCTCAACAATCACTACTTAAACATAAAGGGTGATGCCTCAGCCAGCCTTATGCATTAGGCACACTGGGGAATCAAACCCATGACCCCTATACCATCAGTCAGTGTAGTATCGATTGTGCTACAGTGCTGTTTCTATGTTTGCATGTCTGCGCGCCTTCTTAAGATTAACGCGCGGTAACGTGCCGTGGCTCCATCATGTAACGCTCGTTAATTTATGGCACCTTGTAATGTGCGTTATCGGTAACGATGTACCGCCCATGTCCTTATTTGGATATTTCTGCCTCTACTACGGATCCTAAAACGAATGGCATTACTGCAGTTTAGTAAACATAGCCCCTAGATAAGATTCTCAAGAGCAGAGATGTCTCTCTCCATACAAAGATTCAACTTGTTCAAGCCATGGTATTTTCAATAACATCATATGGATGTGAAAGCTGGATAGTGAAAAAAATAGACAGGAAGAAAATTGATGCCTTTGAATTATGGTACTGGCGGCAAATACTGTGTATACCATGGACTGCCCGAAGAACAAACCAGTTGGTACTAGAGGAGATCAAACCTAAGCTTTCTTTAGAAGCTCAGATGACAAGACTTCGACTTTCATACTTTGGATATATCATGCGAAGAGAAAGATCATTAGAGAAAGACATCATGCTTGGCAAGATAGAAGGTCAACGCAAAAGAGGAAGGCCAGCAATGAGATGGATCGATAAAATAACAGCAGCTACAGGTACCAATCTGTCAACAATGAGCTGCCTGACTGAAGACCGAACACAATTTAGGATAGCTATCCAGAGGGTCGCCATGAGTCGACTCCGACTCGACGGCACTTAACAACAACAACATCAACAAAATTCTCCCCTTCCTTGCTGAACACACTACTAAGATACTTATCCACTCTTTAGTCACCTCCCACCTAGGCTACTGCAACCTCCTCCTTGCTGGTCTCCCTCTGAATCATCTCTCTCCCCTTCTATCTATTTAAAACTTAGCTGTGCGGCTAATCTGCCAGCCTTGATCTGCTCATATAACTCTTCTTCTGAAGTCGCTTCACTGGCTCCCTATCCATTTCCATATCCAGTTCAAACTTCTCCTATTGACCTATAAGTACACTCTTTCTGTTCTTCCTCATTATCTTTCCTCTCTTATCTGTCCCTACACCCTTCCTTGGGAACTCCACTCTTCTAGCAGATTGCTTCTGTCTGTGCCCTTTTCTTCCCCTGCCCATTCCAGACTTTGATCCTTTCACCTTGCTGGAACAAACTTCCTAAGTCTGTATTTCAGGCTTCTTCTCTAGCCCCTTTCAAATCCAGGCTGAAAACTTACCTCTTCAAGGCTGCCTTTCGATGTTGATCCGCTTAGTCTCCTATGTGTTTTCCTTTCCATACCCCTAGATTATCCTTGTTCTCTGCTGTTGTGCTGTCTGTCTTAACTATATTGTAAGCTCTGATGAGCAAGAACCATCTTTTACATGTGTTTGTGCAGTGCTGCCTATGCCTTGTAGCACTATACAAATGATTAGTAGTAGTAGTAGTAGTATATTGCCTGATTCCTCCCAGGCATATGAGAAATGAATGTGCCAGAGCTGGTCAATGCACTTTCTGGTGCTGTTCCTTCCTGTCCTTGTAGACTCTCCTGGCTGGATGTTGTGTAAAGGTATGAGTTGATTATCCCAATATGTGAGGAACATGGTAAGGTCTGTGCTTTGCTGTGTCAGTGCCTGCTGCTCAGTGGCAGTTGCTGAGTCCACCAGTATGGATCCTCTGTATCTGGAATTTTGTGATGGTCTCAGGAAACCCATTGAACTTAGAGATGAGTGAACTGTTTTGTTGAGCAAATACATCCCTTTTCTTCCATCAGAAAAGTGTGGCTCTTCTATAGCCAGGCCCCTATCCTGCAACTAGGCTGCCTGACTTCTGTTTGTGCCCTGCAAGTCGCAAGTCCTTAATCTCCAAAAGATGATCCTGTTCTAGATTTTCCCTCTTTCTATCATACAACTGTCCTACATCCTTAAGATAGTCCATACAGGATCAGCACAAAGCTAAGGTCCATGAAGTCTGTTATTCCTTCTCTGACAGTGGTGAATCCAGGTCACAAGTATCTGGCAGAATCCCAAGGAGTAAATCTATTCCTTATTGCTTACACCAGAGATAAGTGATTCCTTTCCCAAGACTACATGGCTAATAATGGTTTTATAGATGTTTCTTCGAGGAATTTGTTTAAACCCAGTTATGCTACATCTTTAGGAAACAAATTCCATACTTTAATTGTACACTGAGTGAAAAAAAATACTCTGTGATGTGTTACTTATAAGTTCAGTGGAATGTTCATTGGTCTTAGTACTATTTGAAAGTTGTGGCAATAAGAGCACCTGTATGCCATGTTGGTTTCATACATTAGCAATGCCCCAACAGCAGGGGAGGGATGCACATACCATCAGGGCAGCCTGTACTGCCGTAGGCATCCGCACCTGCTTTGCAGCTCAATCGCATGCCAACCAGCGCGATCTTTAGCAATCATGTCCCTGTTTGCCCTATCAAAGTAGGTCCATAATAACTTTGTTTATCCTCTATAATATTTTACCATCCTTGTATTTACTGCCCATCCCTGCTATGGAGCTGATTTCTTAAAGATTTGTCATACTAGCACAAAATAGAAGAAACCCTTTGATAAGTCATTTCTAATATAGTTTGATAAGTAGGCCCTTCCTCCATTACATCACCTCTAAACAGGTCACATAGGGAAAATATTAGAGTCCATGCTCCTAAATTCAGATAGAGATGGACAATTCCCAAGGTCCTACTACATAATGATTAACTTTAGCAGCACCTCTAGATGCAACCCTGAATGTATAATTATAAAGATATGTAGTGCTATAAGGGCTGAGTATTCCCATATTTCAAGCAACATTGCATCTATTGCATGCTTTTGAAATAGAAAAAGATAGAAGGTAAATATATTTTGCACAGCATCATACAGATGCATCACTTTTATTTAATTATGCAGATTAATGCAACTTAGAAAAAAATCGGTTTTGCGATCGGGCAATAAATAGGACCAACCTCGCAATCTGTGCCACTATTATGCTTCTTTAAGAGGAACTTCAGAGCATATTTTTGCCAGGCATTTCTTTCTTGACAAAGTCGCACGTTCTCGGGTTGCTTTTAATAGCACCTCAGCTGCCTAGGGCCTCTGTTGTCTTCAGAGTTCCTCTGAAAGCTAGTTTGCTTTGACTGATCTGTGAGTTTGAAAGATGCACAAATCGTGAACGTTCAGTAGCTTTGTCATTTGCTGAGCAGGCTCCTGTGTACTGTTCATACAAAAGTAATATCCTTTGCTATATATAAGAAGCAATTGTTTCTTAGTTGTTGTTTGTTGATTCCCAACAGCTAGTATAATGTGTGGTGTGCATGAAACGCTGTATGCTTTATGCAGGCCACTACTGGGACAGATAGCAGCCCAGGAGCCAGCACAAACCTGGCCAAACGTATTTAACAGATTGACCCATTTTGAGGTAAATGTTCAATAGCATGCGTACCTGTAAAGCTGCATGCATAATTTCAGACATGCACAAAGCAACTTGATTGTGAATATTGGGTTGCAATATGCCATATCACATGCCTAAGTCCAGACAAAGCTTTTCAAAACTGACCCTCTGGGGAAGGTAATTTTCAAATGGATTGATCAACATTAAAATGGATTATTGTGGTTTGAAAATTGTTCCCCTCAAAGAGGGCAAAATTCTGTGCATTATAGAACGTTTTCCTTCACTGGCAAGAGGCGAGCCCACGAGAAGGGTTAGGGTAGAAACAGAAAGAACATGTAGGAATTTCATTTTGATATCTTCAGGCGGGCCATTTGTGATGCGCAAGACCTCAGCCGGGAGAGAACAGCTGCAGGGACTGGAACAGAGTCAGTGCAGCAAGCCACCCATGGCTTTACAGGAATTAAGTTTGCAGCACTGTCTTCAGGAGCCGTGTCTCCACCATGTGGATCCGGTGGGGTGCACCCTCCTGGCTGCACCCATCACCCCACCCTTGTAAGTCACTGCTTATAAATACTTTACAAGAGGCTCCATGTTCAGCAGACCCTTTGTAAAATTCAGTGTGAATTTTACATGTCCCAACTGGACATCTTAACTCCATTCTCCATCTCTTATTTACAATTGCCCTTACTAATTTTAAGCTGTCTTAGAAAGACTTTCTCCCAGGGGGGCGGAGCTTGCCGCGAACGGAGATGGCTGACTAAAAGGGTGGCTCCTACCCTGATTAAAGTATCTTGTGCCTTTTCCCCTCCATTCGGTTGCTTAATACAGCGCATTTAACTGTGCGGACCTGTGGTAATGGCTGCGCTAAAACCAGCTAAGTTAGACTTTCACCAAGGAGCGGGGCAAGCTGTTAAACGCTCGAAACAAGAGGCTGCATCCCCGCAGAAAATGGCGACGGAGAAGGAATCATCCGACGGGGTAAGGGAGATCCTGTCTGAGTTAAAATCTGTGAAAGATATTCTCACCACAAACTCTGCTGCCTTAACGCAATTACACTCCGACGTGCAGGAGGTGAAAGAGGCCCTAAACGATTTGAACGGGCGCATATCTAAAGTTGAAACAGAAGTTGCAAGGCACGAGGCCATGATGGTGCAGGTGGGCCCCTTAGCCAAACGGGTGGCAGCGCTAGAAATACAGATGGAAGACCAAAGTAACCTTGCCCGACGTAATAATATCAGAGTAACAGGGATTCCGGAGGGCCGAGAAGGTGCTGACCCTGTGGCCTATTTGGGGAAACTCATCCCAGAACTTTTGCAAATCAACTTCTCTGTGCCCCTGGAAATTGAGCGCGCACACCGGGTTCCCTCTCATGCCATCAATCACATGCGGCAGTCGCAACAGCACCAACATCCGCGTCCGTTTGTCCTCAAGTTACTCAGATACCCCCAGGCTTTGCAAATTTTGCAAACAGCAAAGCAGAGGCAAATGGTACAGCTTGAAGGACGGCGGATTTCCTTTTTCCCGGATCTTAGCAAGAGAACAGTGGACCGGCGCAAAGAACTCCTGGCATGCCGGCCCTTGATGCAGAAACTGGAGGCAAGATATGGGCTCTTTTACCCGGCAAGGATGCGGGTCACGTACAACAACGTTACGCGGACTTTTGACAACGGCACTGTGCTCCGGGCTTTTCTATCTGAACACGCACGGATGGATGTGGGAATATAGCAGAATGTCAACGCAGGGAAATTAACCTCTGATGCGACTGAAGACCTGTACCAGAGACCCTAAGAAATCTGAGCTCATTTGGTCCCTAATAGGTTTTGTACTCGCGCTATCTAATTGAAGCCCATTTATGTCTAGATGTGCTTAACAATGCCTTAGGGAAATGCTTTCACGCTGTATGGGATGCATGGACCCCACGGGGCCAGTAGGGGAGGGGGGGGCGAAAAGTACTATCTGTAATTATTTGGGGGGAGGGAACGAAGTGGGGTGGGTCAGAAGGAGGGGCGGATGGGCTTCACCATGCAAGATGGTTGGGTTATGTATGTTGTTAGTTGTGCACAGGCAGGTCTAACTCTGTTTATTGTAATTCACTCGCTGTTTTCCAATGCCAGGCTAGGTATGAAGTGCGTTTCCACCACAGGGACCCCCGCTAACACTTATGTTTAGTAACGCATTAAAGTTCCTATCTTTAAATGTCCAGGGTATCTCCAATCCGATCAAACGTAAGAAAATACTAGCATATTGTCACCAGCAGAAAGCGGATGTGGTGTACCTACAAGAAACCCACCTCTCCTCCCTGGAGTCGTACAAAGTAGGCGGGCAGTTCTACCAAAACATACTTGCCGCCCCGGCGGTTAAAAAGAAAGGCGGAGTTCTAATACTGCTCCGGAAGGTGTTAGCTGCGAAAGTGGGAGACACGAAAATAGATCCCGGTGGGAGATGGGCCATGGCAAGAGTGGAGATCAATGGGGAGATCTATGTGTTGATGACCATATATGGCCCCAATCTTGAAGACCCCCTGTTCTTTGAGCAAGTTGCGATTGAATTATTAGAAACTGGCTCTACACACATCCTCCTTGGCGGTGACTTCAATATAATACAGGATCCGTTACTTGATCGAACCCCTTATAGACATCAACCTAAACCCAAGGCCAGTAAAATGCTACAAAATTTGGTGGAGTCTTTAGGCCTTATTGATCCTTGGAGACTGCTACACCCTAAGGAAAGAGAGTACTCATTTTACTCAATGCCGCATAACACGCAAACGAGGATTGATTACTTCTTAGTATCTAAGACGTTAATACCACAGATTAACGCCGTGGAATTCTGTGCCCAGACAGTTTCAGACCATGCTGCAGTTCTACTAACCTTAGACCCGGGATCACTATTGAAGGCCCAATCCAGATGGCACTTTGATAGATCATGGCTTTTGGATGAAGAATTCCTGAGCTATATGCGGATAGAAATAGCCACATATTTCAGATGCAATCAGGTGTCTGAGACTCCCATATGGGCATGGTGGGAGGCCTTTAAAGCCTGTATCCGTGGACGTATGACCTCCTTTACCATCCACCGGAAGAAATTGGCCAAAAGGCAACTTGGGGAGCTGGAGTTGGAAATAAAGGCGGGAGAACGGCTCTTGGCTAAACATGAAGATAGGACTATTCTGCTACGCCTGCAAAAATTGCGGTACCAATACAACTCGCTGCTGGGCCAAGACGTAGATAAGCAGATCAAAGCGCGACAGAGTGTGTACTATCATGAGAACAATCGTGCTAGTACGGTGCTTGCACGTATGCTGAAAACCAAGAAGGCAGTGACGAGGATATCCGGCCTTAAGGACTCCAATGGGGCCCTGCTTTTGAGGGATGCAGATATACTGGAGAGATGTAAAGGATTCTATGCCTCCTTATATCAATCGGAAGTGACCCATGATGAGAACGCCTTCTCGGAGTTTATTTCCTCGATTGTTGGACCCAAACTAACAGAGCAACAAGTAACATCGTTGAAGGAGGACCTCACATGCAAAGAAATACAGCTGGCGATCCGACAGCTAGCAAAAGGTAAAGCCAGTGGACCGGACGGGTTGCCGGTAGAATTCTATTCGACCTTCTCTCAGCTACTGGTGCCAGAACTCTACACATACTATACCCGGATTAAAGAAGAAAGCCCGAAGGTGGGAGCAATTTCGGAAGCCACGATTGTAATTCATCCTAAGCCGGGGAGGGATCCTCAAGCCATAGAAAATTACCGACCTATCTCCTTGCTGAACGCAGACTACAAAATCTATGCAAAAGTGCTGGCCAACAGGCTCAGCAAAGTAATGGATTCCTTAATCCATCCAGATCAGTGTGGTTTCATGCCCGGCAGATCCACGGTAGATAATGGCCGTCTACTTGCTCATGTATTACAGACAGCCCAACAGGTAGAGGAACCGATTGTGGGGCTAGCGCTGGACGCTGAGAAGGCCTTTGACAGGGTTGAGCTACCTTTCCTCATGCGAACGATGAGATGGTTTGGCATGCCGGACCATTTTTTGACGTGTGTGGGGATACTGTACACTAGCCCTACGGCTCGAGTGGCGGCGAATGGATCGGTCTCAGCAGAGTTCAGGCTAACCAGAGGTACGAGACAAGGCTGCCCCTTGTCGCCACTACTGTTTAACCTGGCACTTGAACCTTTGCTGCTGAAACTGCGGCAGCAACAGAATATTTCGGGGATACATGTGGCCGGCTGCCACACTAAAATATCCGCCTATGCAGATGATGTCCTCCTCTTTCTAGACCCCAGCTCATTGGATCATGTCCTAGCGGCGATTTCTGCGTACTCTTCTATATCTGGATACAAGCTCAATCTGACGAAGACGACAATTATTCCACTAAACTCTCAAGTCCAAGTAGCGGCTCTCCATCGGTTCCCGTTCAGAGTGGAAGACTCCACTTTCAAATATCTGGGAGTAACTTATGGCGCAACGATGCAGGAAACGTCTAACCAGGTCAAACTTCAGTGCGAAAGAACAGCGCTGGAATGTGTGAATAAATGGACCCCCCTGCACTTGACCTGGTGGGGCAGATTGGAAACCATAAAGATGGTCCTGACCCCAAAGATGAACTACATATTAAGTATGGTACCAGTTCTGTTTGAACGGAAATTTTACGCCAAAATGGAGAAATTGATGCTCTCTTTTTTGTGGCGTCATAAAACACCTAGGATAGCTGCCTGGAAGCTAAAGTTGTCAAAAAAATGTGGGGAGTACACTTTCCGGATTTGTACTGGTATCATGTGGCCGCCTTGTTACGGCTTGGGACGAGATGGAGTGACGAGGAGATCACGTCCTGTGCTCCGGTATGGTTACAGGCGGAAGCCGCACTGAGCAAGTCTATTCCACTCTGGATGCGTATTGGAGCAGACACGGACTCTTGGGATGCAGGGAATGTGATAATAAAGGCTACTCAACAGGCTTTTCGAACTCTACTAAAGACAACAGACTGGGAACGTGATTTCACCGATGCCACCATCCTCTGGCTGAACCCGAAATTCAAGATTGCTGGTTCTAGCTTCCTTTGGGGACCGTGGATGAAACAAGGCATAAATTACTTGGGTCAACTCTTACATAACACACAGTTTAAGTCCTTCTCGATGTTATCACAGGAATTCGGGCTACCAACGGCCTGTATGTTTCAGTGGTGCCAACTTCGACATTGCCTGAGCAGAACGGGAGTGACGCCATTGCTGATTGGCGCCGGTCGGCCTCTGCACCACAGGGTCCAGGAAAACTGGACAGGGCCCAGTATAGTGTCTAAGATGGTTGCCCTCATGCGGGATGCTGACAACAAAGGCTGCCAAGGTGCGCGGCTAATCTGGGAATCTGAAGTGGGTGATCTTGAGCAACCTAATATGTGGGAGACCTTCTGGAATAAACAAATACGGCTTACAAGATCAGCCCCACTCACACAAACGCTATATTTCTTGGCCCACCGCGCGTACCTGACACCGGTGAGGGTGGCCAAGTGGCAGATACAGGGGGGCAACTGCTGTTGGTCTTGCGACAAGGGTGTGGGCACGCTAGCGCATATGTTGTTTGAGTGCCCTCTACTGAAGAAATACTGGCATCAAGTATGGCAGCGAATGACGAATCTGTTGAAGATTTGGACGCCTCTGACCTATCGGATTGTAATTTATAAGTCTCTAGCTGGATTCCGGAGTTAGCTCGCTGTGACTATGCTATTTTCGACCTAATGCTCGGATTAGCGCTGAAGGCCATTATGAGTCATTGGAAATCCTTTGCCAACCTGACTTCAGAGTATTGGTGGAGTTTAGTGTGTTACCACCATGTCTGTGAGAAAGCTTACGTAGCGCAATACCCGTCTTATCGGGGCTTACTCAGGAAGTGGGATACCCTAAATGCTCAATTGTTTAGATGATTCCCTATGATGGTGGCTCGCTGATGGTGGAACGCCTGTCTATAATAGACTTTGATAGAGTGGGTACAGTGGGGGCGGGGGAATGTCGGATCTAGCTCTGGTTGGTCCGGCACTCCCTGGCCCATAAATATTGATCTGTGCACGTATAGTTAATGTTGTCAAGTGTTTGGTTTTTCTGTTTTGTATTATATGAGAAACTTTAAATAAAGTCTTTAAAAAAAAAAAAAAGAAAGACTTTCTCCCAACCAGAAACAATGGAAAAAAATCTTTAGGAAACACAATCCTGAAGTAAGTTAAGGACACTTTCAGCTTTGACTTTGAATCTTGTTATTGATCTGATAGAGGGTAAGTTTATAGCAAAGCCCCTAAAAATTTTGAAAAATGCACATCTTATGTCTCTTTTATAAAAGGCAACATTGGCATGTATGTGCTCTTCGGGGCTCTGCATGGCCAAAATAATTTTCAATTTGCGCCCATTTTGGGCATTTTTCATGTCTGTTTCACATATTCATTCTTGCAGTTTTTTAAGAACACACATTGTACATGTGTTATTTCCTAGGTATACACATGTGCAAATAATTTGCGTTCACTTTAAACTTTTAGGCACCCAAATAAACCGAAAGCTTATTCATGAATGCACATCTCCAGTGCCTTCTTTTAATATAGTCTCCTAGAATAACCCCCTAGCACGCAATTGCCGTAGCATGTTGCACCTGCTTTAAGGCAGATGCAACTTTCTTCATGTACTTGGTTAGGTACATGCACATTTTACAAACTATGGGGCATGTTTATTAAGCAGCGTGTTGTTAGCACATGAGCGGCCCCAAAAAGGAGCCTGGGGGTGATACTCAGCTCATGCTAGCAAATGGAGGTGTGCCGGGCCTGTCCCCCTGTTACTAACACAAGTATTGCACCATCCCCATACTCATTGTCTTTGGTCTGGGTGCACTTAATGCCACCCATTAAGGTGGGGGTAAGTGCACCCATGCTAAATGCCACATCTAGGGGGAGTGTGTGCCAATAACATCCATGCTATCCACAATGCAGAGGCACTCCACCCAAGAACCACCCATTCTCTGCCCCAACCCACACTGCTCGGGTAATGTGGAATTTTTAGTGCGGCTGCATTTTCCTTGTATGCTACTTTTTGCCACAGTGCACTTGGCATGTACTAAACCCTGCGCTACCCAGTAGCATATATAAGTAAATATGCCCCATGCGCATACCTCACAACTCCACCCAAACTCTGGGATATGTTTACTAAATCATTGCAAGTAGTGTGGGGCAAACACACAGCATGTGGTGGAGACTAGTGGCCATGATACATGCAAGGGGCATGGCTACAGTAGGATACTATGGCCGCACTAGTTGTGTCACTAGCGCGATAGTAGGGAAGACGTGGCCATAGTGCATGCACACTATCTATGTGCACCCTGCAAGGGAAAGTCACAGATGCATTATTAGGGCAGCAGTGGGCTACGGAACAACTGCAGACAGTAATAGCTGTGTTCCAAGCACATCTACAGGACAGTTGTAACAGGCCAGTTCAGAATAGAGAGGGATGACTAAGATAGATAAACTGGTTGTACAGCCCAGCACAGGGGCTAAATAGAAGAGGGAGGGACATGCAAATCAGAAAAGCAAACACGTGCAGAGAATCTGTGCCGCATCCCTAATTGTGGGAGATATGGTACAAATATGGCCTTGGAAGATGTGGGGACCTTGTATGGGATCAGTGTCCATCATGGGTGACAGGCATATAAACCTCTCACCCTGAGGCACCCAGGTTGCAGGGAACACAGTACAAAGCCTCTGGTGGGGGAGGAGAGAGGATGGATACCTCCTCTCAGTTACTCCTCTGATATGGCTTGGACAGCACCATAGCCATTGTGGAGTGTGTCCTCCTTGTTGGGGGAAGGGGGTCTGGAGGCCAAGCACAATCAGCAAACTTGCCCAGGGCCACCTGTACCTTTACCACATGGGGTTGATAGGTTCAAGAAGTACCCCATGGCCCAACCTAGGGAACACCCAATCCCATGGCCTGACATCTAAAATGGAGGAGGAGGGGCAAGGCAGTCCACCCACAAAGAGCACCCATGCTCCCTCTGACCAAGAAGAGCTCTGGAAGAACACTACATGGAGGTGGCAAATCCCAAGCAGCCTTCAGGCTGGGCACCCCAGCTGTCAGGGAAACAAAGGTTCATCAGACTAGGGAAAACCATAAGAGTTTCCCAGGTCCACAGAATGCCTTATTCCCTGGGCATGGGGACCTGGGAGGGAACACTGATCATGGACTTCCAACAAAGCAAACCCATGGTCTGCACTAGAAATGTTAAATAGCTATTCAGAGCCAGTAAACCTCAGCCCTATTCTCTCTTGGGCAAGGTGAGAGGCTATCTGCTCACAGAAACATGGCCATAACAGTGGCATGGCCCCCTAGGTGCATGTATGCACTGCTACATGCCCTCCCATGCAACGGAGGTAGGGGTCAGATGTCACTTTTTAATGCCACACCATCATGTTGCCAGTATGTGAAACACCCAATTTGCATGCCCTTCAACCCGCTGTACTCTGCTGGCTCCAACTCTGGCTCTATGGTCAGTACTGGCTGAAGCACAGAGCACAGGCCCTATCACCTGACACCTCCACAGCACACAACACCAGCAGCCCTCTGACATCTATCCACTGCATATGCAGATGTGAACAGCAGTCCATAAGGACAACTGTTGATGTGTCTGTGATGTTGGCCCACTGACCCAGCAGGGTCACTTCTTAGCTGCAGGCCCTGTTTTTGGGGTTGTCAGCCTGCTGAGGTGCACTGCTATTGCAGCTGCACCATATGGTCCCTCCTCCTTGGTGGCCTAGGCAGGTGCCTAAATATTCTGCTCTCATTGCCACTTTGCCTTTTTTTCCTTCCATTGTAGTTGTTCTGTTTCTGCTCTTCCTAACACTCAGGTATGAACTGCACGTTTGTGATGCTCTAGCAAGGCAGGTACAACTACGACCTGGTCAGAGGCAGGCATTAGTTACACCCATGCTAGCAACATTTGTGTAGCGAGCACATGACTAGCATACTTGACTGAACCATGCGCCATATCTCTGCCCATTCTCCACCGCAACCCTGCCTATTCACAGGCTGCTCGGGTGCACGGCATATTTAGCACAGTCATCTTTGGGCCATGCTCTCCTTGCTATGCACAGCCAAAATCCGCATTAACGCCATGCTAAACCAAGCGCCACCAGATACCCCACTTTAGTAAACATGTTCCTCTGTCCCCATGAATGCCTATGCACAGTTTGTTTAAAAGTACATGTGCGCTTATAGGCATACATATCTATATGTGCAACTCACACCCATTCAATTTTATCACATTAGTTTTCTGTATGTAAAACATACTTTATACATGGAAGATGCTTTATAAAATTCCTCCTTAAAGTTATTGCTGCTTTTTTTCTATCACTTTTCCTTCTGCATTCAGTATCACATAGGAAGAGAAGCAAACATGAAACACTGTAAGCTCTCAATGTCAGAACCACAGGTCTTGCAAAGTGAAAGACTTACCATTAAGCACAGGTCAAATAAGGAGATGAAGGGGGCCAAGAAGGATGAAAATGCAATTAACAATGTTCACTTCTGATTAGAGGCAGTGGTTTCTCTCATTTTCATTCGAGTACATTTAAATCTACAGTGTTCTTCCAATAGAGTGGCCCTGGGCAATAGGATCCAATGTATTGCTGTCAATGTTGCATTTCTGTATATTGACCTTGAGGATGTCCTTGAAGTGCTTTTTCCTCTTGAGCATATACCTTCACTGAGACAGGGGAATGAAACAGACCTATGCCATCTGTGACATCATCTGTGAACAATGACAAGGTATTCTGTGCTTTCTGGATGGATTGTGATTTGATTGAGAAGTCATTTTTTTGCTATTGTCTTAACTTTAAATACTTGATTACAGCTCAGGTTTAAGGGAGTTCTTTTAATCTTAGTTCTATTAGGATGTTAGTAGTTTCTTTTCTTTTCAGCACTAGCTAAAGGGAAAACATCACCCTTTAAAAAAAGAATTCAATATTTTGATGGTAGGATGTGTGAATGCTTGTAAAAACAGTACCTTGCTGTTTTATCTGTGGTGTTGCATTGACACATTTATGTGAAAATTATCATTCATAGTGAAAATGATTACAGCTCCATCTAGTGTTGTGTTCATGTTCTTCTGCTGCCTGTTGTGAGCTCTGCTGTGCCTTTGCTCTGCCAAATAACAGTAGGGATTACTTCATACTTTGAAATCAGCATTAGACTCCAGCAACTGCTTTGTGCTCAACTTCTTTCTATTTGCCAAGTGAATAAATTGTATGATTTAGCTTTTTAGCTTATTACAGGGAAATTAGGACTGTGAATCTTATTCAGCAAAAAGCGCTTGAAATATTGTCGGCAACTAATTCCAGTCCATCATGGGTCATTTCTATGTTTTAAACATTAGCACTCTTCTTCCAGTTTACATTGAGTGAGTGGCTTTAGACTGTTTGAATTAGCATCGAGGGACCAAAAACCCAGAGTGACGTAAAGTATTGCTGGTGGTTTGGAGTTAGATTAGAGGTATAGTTACCACCTCATTTTCTGTTATGTTTGTGTTTGTCTGAAATGCATCACATTTAGCTCATATATAATTCTTCTAAAAGAGCAGAACATATTGGGAATGAGATATGGGTTAAAAAGCACACAGGGTTGATGGTGAATGTGTAATTTGCTTATCCTTCAATTTTCGGTGCAGCCTAGTGGACTCGATTCCCACAGGTACTCCTTGTAACCTTGGGCGAGTCACTTTATCCTCCATTGCCTCGGAGGAAAGACCTGACAATCTACTTCTGGTCATACCTTGCCAAGAAAACCCCCCAATTTTATTAGTAGAGAAAATGGCCAACATTGGGGGAGATGAAGGAGGTAAGTTTACAAGGATTGACGTAAAGTTATACATCATCAACATGTGTAATTCCTCTATTTTCTTTTTTTCTAAATAAGCTTTCTAATCAATACAAATCAATAAAGTATACAAGAAATACCCATTATACACAAAGGGGGTCATTCTGAGTCATGAATAGTGGGGATGTACGCCCTGCCTGGACGTACATCTCTGCTATTCGTCCCCCTGCCGATCCCACACATAGGTTCCCTGTACAAACAGCAGTGTTGTGCGGGGAGCCTTAGACGGGGCGGGAGGGGACAGGTGGAAGGTGGAGCGAGGGCGGGGCATGAGGTCAGCCCTGAATGTCCGGGGTAGACCGGTTAGATGGGGGACTTATTCCACCTCAGAGGTGGAATAAGTCCCCCCTGGGTGCAGGGTAGCGGTGGAGGCCAGTGGGGACAAAACCAGGAAGCATGCAGGAGGTTCCCTGCAGTTGGACCCTGGCCATGGGAGGCCTGATTGGGGGTCTGTCTGCATGGAAAGAAAACACTCAGCGGCGGCTGGCGTTCGCAAATCCTGAATGGAGCCGAGGTGCCAGAGTGATGGGATGCCATGACTCTGCGGCTCCATTCAAGTGCCTGACTGAATTGCAACCCTTCAGAATCGGGGCCGAGCCTGTACGTACAGGCCGGTATACCCGATTCTGATCACGCAGGAACTAGATACCCCCACAGGATCAGAACTGGATCTACCGCTGTACACCCCAATTCTGAGGGGCCATACAGGGGCTGGGCGTCCAGTAGGGAATAGGCCTCCACTTGACTAAGCAATTACAAAATAAAAAAGAACATTAAAAATCAAGTAATTGAGCAGGAGTCCACATCAGGGGAAGACAGCGATATAGTAAATTGGAAAAAACAAATAGGAAAATTTAGGAAGGTAAAAAGGGAGAAACCTTCCAAACCAAAAAGCCAAATAGGTTACATTTTCTAACTCCTGAATATTGCAAAACGTTATTATCTAACAGAAATTTCTCCAAATGAGATGGGTCATAAATGAAATAGGTATTGCCCTGCAAGTTCACCATGCCGTTGCAGGCAAAATGCAGAAAGAAAGTTGCACCCACCCCCAAAACCTTAGGCTTCAGGGCTAGAAACCGCTTTCTATGAAGCTAGGTGTTCCTTGACACATCTGGGAAAAACATTCAACTTCTGACCTCAAAATGTAGCATCCCTATTTTTAAAGAAGAATTTCAAAACCCAACATTATCAGCTTCAGAAATAAAAGTTACCAGAAGGGTGGTCCTTTGGGATATAAATATCTAATATAATATCTTCAAGGAACTTAGTCAGATACTGACTTTCACTCGACAATAACACATCCATTTCCCCCTCCTTTGAATTTATTTTCTAGACGGGAATGATGTCTGATATTAACAAGACCTCTGTAAAATACTTTTAAACAAAATTTCAGCAGAAAGTAAATGAGTTACAGGAAAATGCCGAAAACGCAAATTTCTGGTTCAGGAGAAATTCTCCAGTGCTTCCGTTTTATATAATAGAGAGGGAATCCTTAATTGAGGAAACTAGGTCACCTGCAATGTTTGCAGTTGGCTATCAAACTTTGAAATTGACTTTCCAATATTCAAAAGCATATTGTCGACTTCCTGCCATTTTCAAATCCTTTCTTGTGAAAAAGAAAGAGGTAACAGTATTAGACAACTTAGGCGTATGTTTACTGAAGGGCGTTAAGGTAACAGGTGTTAATGTCAGTGATAAGGGGTGTTACATGTGTAAAGGGCGCTAGGCGGGTAGGAGGCATTCCGGCGTAAAGGGTGCTATGGATCATTTAACATGCGTTAACAGGACATCAGGTGTTAAGATGTCAAGAATGCACCTTAACATCCGAAAACAGCTGTAACCCTAACGCTGCAAAGAACCGCATTTGAATGGCTGGCCTGGTCCCTCCCTCCTCTGACATAATCTACATCAGAGAAGGAAAGGAGGGATCCAACCTGTTTACAAATGCAGGTCTACCTAACAGCTGATGCTGCTGCCGCCTCCTAGAAAACAAAAAAGTGGCAGTGATGTCAGGGTAATGTGCGGGGGGGGGGGGGGGCACACCAGATGGGGAATAGCACAGGGTGCAATTATGGCTTGGTACGGCCCTGCTCCCAACCACTTCTTTTTGTCCAGCTAAAGTTTGCGCAGGCTCTGATTTACCTGGACAACATTTAGCTAGTCAGCTGGGGAAATTTCAAATAGCAAGATTTGTCTCGCTAACTCCTAAATTTAGCCGTACGAAACTTTTGAATATCAACCTCATTGAGGTCAGTTTTCCAAGGAATTTAGCCAGATAAGTAAGGATTTGGCAGGTTAGATCAGTTAAAAATTAACTGGGTCGAGTGGTTAAATTTAGTTAACTAAAAGGCTGATTTTCAAAAGGTCTAGTTGGGAGCCAGTGTCTGACAAACTGAACATTTTCCCTTTATGAGCACCTGAATTTAGGTGCTTATATTTAATAAGTTCCTAAATAGTGGATGGGGCCAGGGAAAGGAACAAGTCAGAGGACTTGTCAGAGGATTTCAGTAAAGCCTTTGGCACCATTCCACACAGGTGACTTACAAACAAACTGAGCACCCTAGGGATGTACCCTAAAGTTACTGATTGGGTTAGAAATTGGTTGAGTGGGAGGCGATAAAGGGATATTGCAGAAGGGCTGTCTGGTAAGGTTTGCTTCTTTGCGTATGATACCAAAATCTGCAATAGAGTACACACCTAGGAAGGTGTAGATAACGTGAGGAGGAATCTAGCTAAGCTTGAAGAACGGTTTAGAATTTGGCAGCTGAAATTTAATGCTAAAAAATGCAGGGTCATGCATTTGGGCTGCAAAAATCCAAAGGAGCAATACAGTATAGGGGGTGAAGTACTTCTGTCTACAAAAGAAGAGCGGAACCTAGGTGTAATTGTGTCTGACAATCTTAAAATAGATAAACAGGTAGAAAAGACAACTGCAAAAGCCAGAAGGATGATTGGGTGATTAGGGAAAGGAATGGCTAGCAGAAAAAAAGAGGCAATAGTATCTGTGGAGGAGTAGCCTAGTGGTTAGAGCAACTGCCTGGTACCCAAAAGATCAAGGATTCAGTTCCCACTGGCACTCCTTGTGACCTTGGGCAAGTCACTTTACCCTCTATTGCCTCAGAAGAAAAGGTTGGCAATCTACTTCCAGTGATACATTGCCAAGAAAACCCAGAGGTTGCTATGAGTCAATACTGACTTGATGGCACTAAAAAGAAAAGTCTCTGGTGCATCCTCATTTGGAATATTGTGTGCAGCTCTAGAGAGCAGAGCAAGCAATGTGTGTCTTTGGAGTTGGTGCAGAGGATGGCTACTAAAAAATTGTTAATCCTCTTTGTTATGAGGACAGACTTAAAGAAATATGTTATACATATGTTAATATATTATACTCTTTTTAGAGGAAAGGCAGGCAATATGATAGCAACATTTAAATACTTCAGTGGCATAAATGCTCAGGAGGGTCTCTTTCAGTTTATTTATCATATGTTACCTTTCATGATATCAAGGTGGCTTACTTTGAATAAACTGAAATTACATTGAACAGGGCATTATAACTTGGAGATAACTATTTGACAGTGAACATGGGCAATGGAGGGTTAAGTGGCTTGCCCAAGCCCACAAGGAACACCTGTGGGACTAGAAACACCAATCCTTCTGGCCCAAGGTTGCTGTCCTCTAGTGGGATTTGAACCCCTGACCTTTCAACCTGAGGTAATTTTCCCCAACCACTAGGCCACTCCTCCCACCATTTGAAGGGATGCTCTGCTATGAGGGGACATAGCATGAGAGTGAAAGGAGATAAACTCACAAGTAATATCCAGAAATATTTCTTTACGGAAAGAGTGGTAGATGCATGGAATAGTCTCCTAGTGGAGGTGGTGGACAAGAGGATAGTGTGTGAATTTAAAAAAAGCATGGGACAAACACAGAGGATATCAAATGGTAAAAAGAGGATTATTGTAGTTGATATGGAAAGGCAGACTAGATAGGCCATGTGGTCTTTTTCTGCTGTCATGTTTCTATGTTTCTATGACTGAAGTTAGGCACTCAAAGCTGATGTTTTAGTAGCTTAATTTAGGCCAGAAGGCAAAATTAGGTGCCTAAAATAGGCACCTATTTCAGCAAACGTTAGGTACCTAAGGGATATGTTTACTTAGCTGCACAAGCTGTTAATGTGGGCTTGAGCACATTCTAATGGCCCTCAATAACAGTTAGCGCATCTACAAACAGACAGCGTGAGATTAATTCTACACAGGGCCAGCCCAAGGGTTTCTACTGCCCCAGGCAGAAGTCTCAGCTGTACACCCCCCCCCCCATACAAAACTGCACTGCCCTCCCCTCATGCCATGCTGCACCACACTACCCTCCCCCCGCTTCCCACGCAAGGGTAAGGTGGCTCAGCTTGGTGGGGTGGTGGCCCATGTTAGGCCGTAGCATATGGCCTGCTGCAAGTGCCGTGCTGTGCTTCCCACAGAGGTCTGCCACCTTAGGCTGCTGCCTATCCCGCCTAGTGCACGGGCCAGCCCCAGTTTCACACTATCGGCTTAGTACACAACAGAGATGGAAATGGACAGGATAGTGGAGGAACATGGTTTGTGTCTGCACATAGCAATTAATACAAGGGCTGACAAAGCACGTTCGCCGTCAGGGCCGGATTTACCTATACGCCATGTACGCCATGGCGTAGGGCCCACAGCCGGCAGGGGCCCACAAAAAAAGAACCTCCGACGGCTTCAGCTTGTAGACGGGGCCCCCGCGGGTCAGTTGGTGCTGCCGCGGCAGCAGAGGGGGCCCCGCGGCGGCAGCCACCAGGTTTTTTTTTAAATTGTATTAAAAAAAATGAACTTGTGAAGGGCTGTGAAGGGCCTCCCTCTCTTTAGCTTCTTAATTGGGGGCTAGCTTTGGCGCTCCGGTGAAGGAGGCAGTGTCCGGGTGCAAGTCTGCGGGTGCAGATCTGTGCTTGTGCTCGTCAGCTCTCTCCCGACGCCACACAGAAGTACTTGCCTGTTTGCGTCTGAGGAGTTGAGCGGGAGAAGTGTGTGAAGACGCGCTGCACAGCTGTCTGCTTCTGCCGGTTCTCTGCATCGGGGAATCGGGACCGGGGGCGCGAATCAGAGCACAGTGGGCATTTGAGAGCCGAGCTGCAGGGCTAAGACTTGCATCGGGCAGCAGGTAAGGCCTGAATTATTTCATAGCAGCGGGTGCCTTCCTACCGCCATGCTGGACAGCAGGCCACGGCGCGTGGTTGTTTTCGGCGTGAAAACGCCGACAGCAGGAGTGGGGCAACAAGCGCTTGTAGCTTGTTTCTGGAGCCTCGTTTTTAATTCTTTCTGGTGGGATTCGACTCCCACGGGGTCCTGCTTACTGGTGTTAAAAAAAAAAAAAAAACGGCCCGGGTTTTCGGGGTCCATTGGAAGCACTGCTGCTGAGGGGGCCCCGCGGCGGCAGCCACCAGTTTTTTTTTTAAATTAAATTTTACATTAGGCCGACGGGGGGGGGGGGTAGGACTGGTAATGGGCGATGGGGGGGTAGGACAGGAAATGGGCTATTGGGGGGCTGGGGCTGGAAATGGGCGGGGGGGGAGGGCGGGTATTGGGCTAGGGGGGGGGGGGGGGGACTGGTAATGGGCTATGGGGGGGGTAGGACTGGTAATGGGCTATTGGGGGGGCTGGGGCTGGAAATGGGCCGGGGGGGTTAAGGCTAGAGGTGGGCTGATGGGGTTAGGACTGGTAATGGACTGTGGGCTGTTGGGGGGTGCTTAGAACTGGCAATGGGCTTTGGGGGGGGGTTAAGACTGGTAATGGGCTGTGGGCTGATGGGGGCTTACTGGTAAAAGGCTAGTCGGGGGGCAAGGACTGGAAATGGCATGGGGGGTTAATACTGGAAGTGGGCTGATGGGGTTAGGACTGGTAATGGGCTGTTGGGGGGGGTTAGAACTGGTAATGGGCTTTGGGGGGGTTAAGACTGGTAATGGGCTGTGGGCTGATGGGGGTTGTCTGGTAATGGGCTATGGGGGGCTAGGACTGGAAATGGGCTGGGGGTTTAAAACTGGAGGTGGGATGATGGGGTTAGGACTGGTAATGGGCTGTGGGCTGATGGGGGGGTAGGACTGGCAATGGGCTATGGGGGGCTGACTGGAAATGGGTTGATGGGGTTAGGACTGGAAGTGGGCTGATGGGGGGTTAGGACTGGTAATGGGTTATAGGGGGGCTTAAACTGAAAATGGGGTGATGGGGGGTTAAGGACTGTAAGTGGGTTGATGGGGGACTAGGACTGGTATTGGGTTGGGGGGTTGCTAGGACTGGAAATGGGCTGATGGATGGCTAGGACTGGAAATGGGCTGATGCAGGGACTAGAAGGGAATGGATGCTGGGTGAGGCTGGAACTAGAAGGGAGCTGATGTTGGGGGAGGATTAGAATGGGATGGGGCTGGAAGAGTAAAATGGAGAAGGGAAAAATATTTTGTGTGGGAGGGATAAAAAATCTACAATTGGCCGGGTATTGGGAGAGTAAGTGGGGATTGAGGATGGAGGGGTAAAATTTGAGTGGATGAAATAGGAATGAGGAAAGAGCAAAAGGAGAAAGATTAGTATGTTAAAGCAGATGTAGAGAGAGAATGGAAAAAAATCTAGAAGAGAGAAGAAAGGACAAATGGACAGCAGACGATGGAGAGTTAGCAGAAGACACGAAGAAACCAGAAGAAAGTGGCTGGAGCAATTGCAGCTGAAAAAAATGCACAAAAGGTAGAAAAATATCTCTTTATTTTGAATTTATTAATTGGAATATGTCAGCTCTGGTAAATGTGCATCATTAACGTCTGCGCTTTGTTTAGTACAAGAGCAAATTAATGTATAGTTTTATTTCTACAGTGTTGTACATTCCAAGTTTGGCTTTTGGGATTCCCAGTTTAATTATTGTCTTCCTGTTTCTAAATTGTGATTACTTGTTTGGTGATGGTCTATGTTCTGCATGTGTAACTGAGCTGAGGTGTTCTGTTTATATAATTCCTATTTGACATTGCCACTTGTTCTCTTTCCCCAGTAGGTCATGTATTGTTGTTCTCTGAAATGTATTGGTTTAATATTTGCAGTGTTGCCTTTTGATTGGTAGAGTATGGTGCTTTGTGAGTCCTGGTAGTGCTGTTAGGATACGGCGGGTTTACTATGGGTTCTAAATGGGCAGTGTTTGTAGTAGTTCCTAATGTGTCTGGCAGTTGGCACTGGATTATAGTAATGTAGAAATCTTTTAGTCTTTCTTTATCCATACACTCATTAAGAGGCACGTTTACTAAAAGTTAGTATATGGTAATATTATGCAAATATTTATGCAAATGAGGCCCCTTATGCAAATGAGGCCCCGCACCCCCCTTGGGCCGACCCTGCTGGGGGCCCACAATTTTTGTTGGCGTAGGGCCTCACTCAAGGTAAATCCGGCCCTGTTCGCCGTCAAAGTTGCAGTTAGCATGGGTGCACTTAAAGCCACCTCAGTGGATGGCATTAAGTGGATCCACATTGCCACCAGTGCACCTTAGGGTCTGAATCATTGCGGTATCTGCTGTAGTCATGCATTACAGGCCCCAACAGGTAGCGCAAAACATTTGCACATAGATACGTTCCCTAAATGTGTGATACCAGCAAAATCCTTGCACACCTCAGTAAACATATCCCTAAGTTTTTAAATCTTTTGAGTATTGAACAGGGTGTAGGGATGGTTTGGTTTGGTTTATGGTTTAGGCATTTGATATACCGCCCTTTACTTACGCATCAGAGCGGTTTACATGTTTATTTATTTATTTATTTATTTAACTATTTTCTTTTATACCGCCCCTTCCAGAGATCAAGGGCGGTTTACATATAACAGTTTAACAGTCTTGTACACATTTGTATACATTTTACATTGAACAATAGAAGTCAACTATTTACATTGAACAATAAATTTACATGTATACTAACAGGTACTTTTTATTCCCTTGTCTGTGCAGAGCTCACAATCTAAGTGTACCTGAGGCAATGGAGGGTTAAGTGGCTTGCCCAAGGCCACAAGGAGCAGCCATGGGACTAGAGACCCCAGTCCCTCCGGCCTGAGGTTACTTGTCCCCATGTGGGAATTGAACCCCTGGCCCTCCAGCCTGAGGTAACCTGTCCCAACCACTGAGCCACTCCTCCCTCCTGTTCAGGATGGCAGGAGTGGATATGTATAGAATATGGACAGATGGCCGATGAGGGTGGAAAATGATAGATGGGCAGTGGGCAGTGCAGAGATAGGAACAGACCCGGATAACGGATAATAGAGGGACTGGTGTCATCGTGACAGTGGCATCAGATGCCCATCAAACACATGGGTATATATTGGAAATCTGCTATCACATCTCCTCACTGGCATATATCCACTGTGCTATGTTGCTCTGCTGTCCCTCCCTATGTTCGGTATAAGCGGACATGGCTGTTATTGGTCCATATCTCCAGTGTCATGCTGCATTACAGGTCTGCCTTTTAGGATTCCCACCTCCCAGTTCTGGTTATGTTGTCAGATGTCTTCTATTGTGCTCCCTGGTCCTGTTTTTCTGGACAGCTTGTCAATTGTGCCTTTGTGACAGACCTGTGCTCTGCTGTCTGTGAACTTGCTGTGTTGAGACTATTGTAGTAGTTGATATGGAAGGGCAGACTAGATAGGCTATGTGGTCTTTTCTGCCATCATGTTTCTATGTTTCTATGTTATGGACCCATGTATTCTGTTTTCCAGGAATGCAATGTTGTGGTGCCATATTGGTCATGCTACTTAGTGCTAATTTGGATCGGGTGCTGTGAGTGTCCTGGTAATGTTGTTCTGATGTAACAGGCTTGCAATGGGTCCAGGTGAGCTCGGTTGGAACATCATGTACCAGGCAGCTGACACTCGGGGTTGGTACTGCTGATACATGGCAGCATGTTTTTAATCACACTGGACATGTAAATGGTTCTCAGACAGTCATTACATGGCATGTGTCCTTGAAGGATACTAGCAAAAGATTGAAGTTAGGACATATCGAAGTAGAGGTTCCAGTAAAGACAAAAGTAATTCAAATGTCCTTAAGTACAGAGCAGACAGTGCTTGAAGATTCCAAATTATTTATTTGTTTATTTATTTATTTATTTAACAGGTGATTTTAATGCCAAGAACATAAACAACATACATAGAACAACAATAACAAACAATTTCAGGAGTGTGTGAATGAAGACATGGTATATGTAGTTATGTGATATCATTTGGTCCATGACTTTTTAATTTCGACAAGAGTCTCTCATGAGAAAATCCAGATACACTATATCAACCGGCTCACCTTTGTCTACCTGTTTATTCACACCTTCAAAAAAAATATAAAAGATTAGTAAGACAAGACCTTCCTTGGCTAAAGCCATGTTGGCTTTCTCCCATTAAACCATGACTATCTACATGTTCAGTAATTTTGTCCATTATAATGGTTTCTACCATTTTGCCTGGTAGTGACATCAGGCTCCCTGGTCTGTAGTTTCCCGGATCACCCCTGGAACCCTTTTTAAAAATGGTGTTATATTGGCCATTCGCCAATCTTTAGGTATTACAGACAATTTTAATGATAGTTCACAGATTGCTAATAATAGGTCTGCAATCTCATATTTCAATTCCTACAACACCCTTGGATGTATACCATCTGGTCCAGGTGATTTGCTACTCTTTAGTTTATCAAATAGTTGTAATTCATCCTCCCGGTTTGTCAATATTTCTTTCACTTCTTCTGATGCAGCACCTTCAAATACCACCCAACCCAAATTAGCAGGATCAGGATATGGTTAAAGATAGAAAGCAGAAAGCAGAGCAAAATGGCCAATTTTCCCAATGGAGAAGGGTGATTACCCAAGGGATATGTACTAGGTCCACAGCTTTTTAACATACTTGTAAATGACCTGGAAATGGGAATAACAGCTGAGGTAATCAAAATTATTCAAAGTTGTTAAAACACAAGAGGATTGTGAAAAATTGGAAGAAGACCTTACTAAATTGGAAGACTGGACATTCAAACGGCAGATGAAATTTAATGTGGATAAGTGCAAAGTTATGCACCTAGGAAAGAACAACCCAAACTATGGTTACACAATGCAAGGTTCCACATTAGGAACCACAACCTAGGAAAAAGAATTAGGCATCATCATGGATAACACGTTGAAACCCTCTGCCCAGTGTGCAGTGGCGACCAAGAAAGCAAATAGTTAGGAATCATAAAGAAAAGAATGGATAATAAAACAAAGGATATTATAATGCCTCTGTATCATTCCATGAATATTGTGTGTAATTCTGGTCGCTGTATCTTAAAAAGAATATAGCAGAATTAGAAAAGGTACAGAGAAGGGGATGGAAGAATACCCCTTACAGGTTATGGCTCTTCAACCTGAAAAAGAGACGCTGAGTGGAGATATGATAGAGGTCTATAAATTAATGAATGGAGTGGAACAGGTAAATGTAGATTGTTTATATCATCAAAAAGTAGAAAGACTAAGGGGCATGCAATGAAGCTACAGTTTAAGACTAGTAAGAGAAAATATTTTTTCATTCAACGCGTAATCAAACTCTGGAATTGGTTACTGGAAGATGTAGTAAAAGCTTTTAGTGTAGCTGGGTTTAAAAAAGGTTTGAACAAGTTCCTGAAGGAAAGGTCCATAAACCATTATTAAAGAGGACCCGGGAAATCCACTGCTTACTCCAGTACAAGCATTGTGGAACCTGTGTGTCTTTTTGTGAACCTGCTAGGTACTTGTGACCTGGATTGGCCACTATTGGAAACAAGATACTGGGCTTGTTGGACCCTGGTCTGACCCAGTGTGGCATATCTTATGTTATGTTCTAGGTCAGCGATGGCGAACCTATGGCACGCGTGCCAGCTGTGGCACGCGAAGGCCTTGCAGCTGGCACGCGGGAAGGTCCGCAATTAAGTAAAATTGAAAAAAAAAAAAAACCTGTCTGCTGCCGCTGTCGGGGCCGCCGCGGCAGAATCGAGCGTGCCGCGGGGCCCCCTGTACCCGGCAGAGCCTGCCCTCCCCGTAGCAGCTCTCTCTTTGGAGCTGCAGTCAGACGCGCAGGCTTGCAGAGCGCGAAGGGAAGAGTTTCCCTTTCGCGACTCTGTTAAGCCCGCGGGGGCTGATGGGAACTTCCCATCAGCCCCCGCGGGCTTAACAGAGCAGCGAGGGAGAAACTCTTCCCTCGCGCTCGGCCCGCCGGCGCGTCTGACTGCCGCCCCAAACCGAGCGCTGCTACGGGGAGGGCAGGCTCTGCCGGGTACAGGGGGGCCCCGCAGCACGCTCGATTCTGCCGCGGCGGCCCCGACAGTGGCAGCAGACAGGTTTTGTTTTTTTTTTAATTTTCCCTGGGCTGGGCTGGGCTGGGCTGGGGGGGGGTTAGGAGTGGTGATGGGCTGGGGGGGTTAAGGAGTGGCGAAGGGCTGGGAACGGCGGGGGGGGGGTAGGAGTGGTGATGGGCTGGAGTGGGGGTTAGGATTGGTGATGGGCTGGAGGGGGGTTAGGAGTGGTGATGGGCTGGGCTGGGCTGGGCTGGGCTGGGGGGGGTTAGGAGTGGTGATGGGCTGGGCTGGGCTGGGCTGGGGGGGTTAGGAGTGGTGATGGGCTGGGCTGGGCTGGGCTGGGGGGGTTAGGAGTAGTGATGGGCTGGGCTGGGCTGGGCTGAGCTGGGCTGGGGGGTGTTAGGAGTAGTGATGGGCTGGGCTGGGGGGTTTTAGGAGTGGTGATGGGCACTGGGCTGGGGGGGTTAGGAGTGGTGATGGACACTGGGCTGGCGGGGGGGGTTAGGAGTGGTGATGGGCACTGGGCTGGCTGGGGGGGTTAGGAGTGGTGATGGGCGCTGGGCTGGGGGGGTTAGGAGTGGTGATGGGCGCTGGGGGGGTTAGGAGTGGTGATGGGCGCTGGGGGGGCTTAAACTAAAAATTGGGTGATGGGGGATTAGGACTGGAAATGGGCTGGTGGGATTAGGACTGGAAGTGGGTTGATGGGGGGTTAGGACTGGTAATGGGCTATGGGAGGGCTTAAACTAAAAATTGAGTGATGGGGGATTAGGACTGGGAGTGGGCTGATGGGGAGGTTAGGACTGGTAATGGGCTATGGGGGGGCTTAAACTGAAAATTGGGTGATGGGGGATTAGGACTGGAAATGGGCTGGTGGGATTAGGACTGGGAGTGTGCTATGGGGGGCTAGGACTGGTAATGGGTTGGGGGGGTTGCTAGGACTGGAAATGGGCTGAGTGGAAGGGGGCTTGAACTGCAAATAGCTGTTGGGGATGGGGCTTGGAATGGAAATGGGCTGAGGGGAAGTGGGGGGCTTGAACTGCAAATAGCTGATGGGGACGGGGCTTGGAATGGAAATGGGCTGAGGGGAAGTGGGGGGCTTGAACTGCAAATAGCTAATGGGGAGGGGGACTTGGAATGGAAATGGGCTGAGTGGAAGGGGGCTTGAACTGCAAATAACTGATGGGAAGGGGGGCTTGGAATGGGCTCTTAGGGGAGGGAGCTAGGACAGGAACTGGGCTGATGGATGGGCTAGGATAGAACTGAGAATTGGGTGTTGGGGGGAGCTAAGATTGGAAATGGGCTGTGGTGGGGGCTTGGATTGAAATGGACTCATGGAGGGGCTAGAACTGGAAGTAGGCTCATGGGGGGCTTGGATTAGAAATGGGCTGAGTGGAGGGGAGCTAGGATTTAACATGGGCTGATGATGGGGCTAGGAAAGGACTAGAAATGGGCTGATGGGAGGCTGGTATTGGAAATGAGCTGATGAAGGGACTCGGATAGGACTGGAAATGGATGGGGGAGCTAGGACTGGAAATGGACTGATGAGGGGACTAGAAGGGAGCGGATACTGGGTGGGGCTGGAACTAAAAGGGAGCTGATGTTGGGGGAGATTAGAAGGGGATGGGGCTGGGAGAATGAAATGGAGAGGGGAAAAATATTTTGTGTGGGAGGGAAGAAAAATGTACAATTGGCCGGGTATTGGGAGACTAAGTGGGGATTGAGGATGGAGGGGTAAAATTTGAGTGGATGAAATAGGAATGAGGAAAGAGCAAAAGGAGAAAGATTATTATGTTAAAGCAGATGTAGAGAGAGAATCAAATTGATTCTCTGACAATACAAAGATTCCAACCTTTACAAATGATGTTACATAGTTCAGGCAACTTTATAAAGAGTTTTTAGATACTAAAATCTTGTTGTTAAGGTTTAATTGACGTGCTGGCACTTTGAGGAAATTCTTTGGTTTTGTGCGGCAGTTTGGGCACTCGGGCTCAAAAAGGTTAGCCATCACTGTTCTAGGTTGATGTGCTTTCACATATCCATATGTGTGGTCTGTGCTGCAATATCCAGTCATGTCTGTGCTATGTTGGTAACACAACATATCCCACTGTCATTTTTCACTAATATATGGCCTGTGGTGGTCCCCTTCATCTGTGGCTTTGCCCTTGTAATGGACCATTCACAGTTTGGCATAGGATATCAGTTTTTTTGGGGGAGTGGGAGGATGGCCTAGTGGCAGGACCGTACCTAGCCCTGTGTGAGCTGTGTGCTCGCACAGGGCTCAAAGGGTGCAGTTCAAAGGGCTCAAAGGGTGCATTTCAGCTGTCTGCCGTTGCCTGCTGCCGCCACGTTTTCTTCTCTCAGCAGCAGCAGGCAATGGTAGACAGCTGAAATGCACCCCTTAAGCCTTCTCGCGGCACGCTATGCAGATCTGTCCCTCCCTGCTCTGATGCAGTGTCAGAGCAGGATGGGACAGATCTGCTTAGCACACCAGTGATTTGCACATCAGGTGTGCCTCTTCTCTCCCACCCCCATCCAGAAAGTGGCTAGATGGAGGTGCAGGGGGGGTACACACCTGATGTGCAAGTCACACAGAGCACAATTCACACTTCATACAGCCCTGCCTATTGGGGTACAGCAACTGCATAGTACCCCAGTGATCAAGGGTTTGATTCACAGTGGTAACTCTTGTGACCTTCCACTTCTGCCCACATATTGCCAGGATAGCCTGGAGGCAGCTGGGTGGCCAGGTGTCAGCTCTAATGTGATGCACTTACATATACAAAGCCACAGGAAACATCTATCTGCATACTTAGGGCAGTCACATCACTATTGTTTCCTGGCAACCCTTTAGCAATGTATAAACAGAGATAGTTTACAAGGCCTGTTCTGCCAAGGCAATGGAGAGTGAGGTGACATGTCCTCAGTGACACAGGGTGGCAGTGGGAATTGAACCCATGATTTACTGGGCAGATGCTGTAACCACCTGGCTACTCCTTAACTCACAATTTGAAATTGCAACACTGTGTCCCAGTAGATATGCTGCTATTTCTGGTAATGTGGCCCTGCAAGTGGACTCTGCACATGCCCCAGCAACACACTTGACCCTCCCCTGAATACCTGTCCACATCTGTGTGAGCATGCAAGGTGAGATCTCTGTGTCCTGTTATCTAGTAGCCAGCCACCAGAGATGGTTCCATTCTCAAAGGCGGCATGTATGGAGTGGAGTGGAGGAGTGGCCTAGTGGTTGGGGCAAGGTACTTCAGGCCGAAAGGTCGGGGGTTCAAATCCCACTAGAGGACAGCAACCTTGGGCCGGAAGGACTGGGGTTTCTAGTCCCACAGGTGCTCCTTGTGGTCTTGGGCAAGCCACTTAACCCTCCATAGCCCATGTTCCCTGTAAAATAGTTATCTCCAAGTTATAATACCCTGTTCAATGTAATTTCAGTTTGTTCAATGTAAACCGCACTGATGCAGAATAGCGCGGTATATAAGAGAAAATAAATAAATAAATAAATGTATCCCAGACTGGCTGAGTATGCAGGAATCATGGCATTATTCGGGGTAGCATGCCACAACATCTGTGATCTCAGACTACGCAGTACAGATGACCTACAGTACATATTCATGGAGTGGTATGCCTTCCTGTTGCAGTATGTGGCCTCATGCTGTTCTGGTGGCCTGAGGGCCATATGCGTACAGTCTCTGACCCCGAGGACAGATGGGAAGCTAACCATCACATAGAACTGACCATCACATGTTGCCTCTGCTGTGGTGTTTGCAGTGAGGCAATGTAGTTTGCAGCATGCCCAACAAAGGTACGCAGGAACTGCATGATGCATCTTGACACTGCTGCCTGGTTGACATCTGCTGTTGATGCCAGCACTGATTGAAACGAACCTGTTCCCAGGAAGCCAACGACTGTGAGCATCTTCACAAGGACAGGTATGGCTTCCTGTCTGTGGGAGTGTGCAGAAAAGTGGGGCTCAAGCTCCTGGAACAGGGGTCATGGATGTCTGCACAGTCAAACCAGTACTTTGTCACACACAGTTCATCAGTCAGGTCCAGGTACTGACTCCTCAGCCTGGGCACCTTTAGATATGGGCGCCTATTGTGGCCTTGTTGCACCACCCTAGGCGGTTGCCTAAGGTAGGGCCAGCACTCTTTTTGTAGTTGTGAGCTTTCAAATAAATTGAGGTCCGAGAGGCATAAGGCAAACACAGGAAAATTTATTGATTTTTACTACTACTCCATACAGAGCTTTTAGAAAGCTCAGCGCAAGGGCAAGAAGAAAGAAAAAAAAAGGTAGGATTTCTTCTCCTAACACAAATAGCTTCTACCACTTCCAGAATTCACAAATCAGGCTTTCATTACTTCCTCCAGCCTTTAAACATAAATGCCAGTTTGCCCTTCTTGAAACTTTCCAACATTCAGAACAACCTTTCTGGCTTCATTCAAGGAAAAACATTTCTAAAAGCAAACAGGGCTTTAAAACACTGTCCAGCCTGTTTCTTTTTCTTTATTGGCTAATGCAGTTCTTTGAACTTCACACTCTATAGTGCTCAAACACTTAACTTGTCTTGTGACACAAAGAACATTCCATTGCAGAAGATTCTGAGTCAATATCAGAAGCATAGCTTTCTGTCTCCATTTCCTCAACAGCTGACTCTCCAGTATCTTGGTTTAAACTTCTCTGTGTAAACCCAGGCTCCGCCCTTTCTAACAGCTCAAGAATTTTCTTCCAGCAAGACTTCTCCTTTCCTATAGAATTCTCAGCATACATGGGCAATTCTCTCCCTCTCATTAACTGGCTTACTGTCTGTAGCTGGCTTAACTTGCTGTTGGGCACAGGGTTACTCATGGTTCTGCTTGTAACAGGTAAGCTTTCACCAAGCCTTTGGCTTGCAGAAAAAGTGTCCTCCTTTAGGGCTCTCTCAGTTGGGAATCTCCTGCCTCCAGGCTCCAAAGCAACTCCTCTGCATTCTTGGTTCCTCCCTGGCTTATGGCTTTTTCCCCCGAGGGCTCTAGCAGATCCCACAGTGTCCTCTGAGGCTGGGCTTCTCTTAGAAGTCTGTCTCAGCAGTTCCTTCTCCTCCCCTGGGCTGTCCTGGGAAATCTCTTTCTCTCCAGCTGCCTTGAAGCTTCCTCCTCCTTCCAGCACGTTAGGACTTCTGCTGTGTTCTGCTACTCTGGTAGCTCCTCCCCTGGGAACTCCTTCTCCCCTCCTCTCATCATCAGCATAGGTCCTGTTGCTGCCCCCCTCTTTTTGTAATCCCCTAGGGACTCTCCCTGAACGTGTTTGAGCTGTAGCCTTGTGCTGCTTCCTCAGCTGGCTCTCATTAGCCTTACAGCTTGTTCCTGAGCTAGGGCGTGGCTTGCAGCTAGGAACTAGATGGGATTTTTTCTGTTCAGGAGCAGTTTGAATTTCACAGCCCTGCTTCTTGTTTCTCTCCCTTAAGGTAAAAGTGTGTTTTTTTCCTATTTCTAGGGGCTCAGGAACATTTTGGCCACCACACTATGTGCTGCCCTCCACCGTTCCCAGTCAACACTGTGCAGCAGGGAACCATAAGTTGATATCCTCCATGATATTTCCTGGTCAGGGCAACATAACCACTCCAACCTGCAGGGAAGATTGCAACAATGTTGTGAGTGATGGTGAGACTCCCGGACAGGTCTGCAAGGTTGGGTGAAAAATATAGCTTAGCAGCAGCCATTTCTGGACGCATGACTATTGCTGTTAGCTAATCGTGCTCATGATGAACAGGATGTATGTGTAAATGATGGGAGGCACCAGTGACAGGGCAGCACTGTCACGGGACATGGATAGTGCTGGGCACCTCTGGTAGGGCTGCACAAGGGGTACCACTCCACAGGGCCATCATATCTGCAACTGTTGGGGGGTGGTGTGGGATCAGGGGACTGAATCTATTGGTCGGTCCTGCCTCGAACACCAGTTTAGCATGCACACTCAGGTACATTTGGTTTTGGGTGGTGTTAGACATGTTGCTTCTGCTCTGGCACTGTTGCCCACTCCAGTTACCCACAGAGGCAGTGGCACTGGATACTAGCAGAATATGACATGGTCCCCATGCACAACCTTTTGGACCAACACATTCTCTACATGACTCCATAGTTACCTACCTTGTGTATCCCACCACTGTTGGGGGCTTCACATCTGTTGTAGTATGTCTCCAAGCAACAAGCACAGGTGCGTGCATGGACAGTGGTCTTGCAGCAAAAATGCAGGCCTGGATGACAGTGCTTTATATACATATATGTGTCTGGATGTCCACGTGCATAACATATTCTGGTGATTTCCACATCATCGCATGTGCCCATCTAAACACTTTAAAACATTGATGCCATTGGCAGCCTCGCCACCTACAGTTTGTGCGTGCTTCTGGCTACCTTCTACTGTGACAGGGACATGATTCCCAAGGTGGCCTCACAAAAGCTTAATTCAGTGACAGGGAGCTCACACTTCTGTTAGAGAAGATCCTTGAGGACTTTGAGATCCTCATGAGCACAGTGGAGATCAAGGTTGGGGACCTATTATGAGCAGAGGAGATGACTTGCCATATGCCAGAAAATAAATGTGATCTATCACAATAACCGTGAGATTGAGGACATGAAGCGAAAGTGGCATCAGGTGTGGAGAGATACCTGCAAGAAGACTATATGTATAGGATCAGATGGGCAGGTTGAGCCCTTGACTGAGATAGAGCAGCGGATACTGGTCACTATAGACCCTGTTGCTATAGAGAGCATTGGAACGCTGGACACATCACTGTCTTCACTGGACCAGGGTGAGTGGCTGATATATGGCTTCCCCCTTCACATGCAGGTTCTGTCCCACACCCGTGTCTCAGGTTCAGAACACACATCCTCCCACCATCACCCTCTGCAAATTGTTCCAGATCCTGATCCTGTGGTATCTACACACCCCTGCCCACTTGACAGGATTGCGGCTCAGCAATCCACTACACACATGATATGCCACATCCACTCATGATTGGGGACATAGGTGTCCAGGTCTCCAGCACACAAAATTGCCATTGGACAACTTCTTCCGCTTATGTCCTTGTTTGGCAGACATTATGGGGAAAAGTATTTTATTGTGTAAGGTGTTTGTTGGTGTTGCTGTGGCTTGCTATTTCCCTTATGCTGCATTTGTGTGTGTTCTGTGAAACGTGTAACTTTTCAGAATACAGTGAGCGCAGGGACATCCAAAACATTTACCTGCGTCCAATAATATTGACGGGGACATGCTACTCCATTATATTGCATGGCCATTGCTTGCATCCGTGCACGGGCCATGCCCCAGATGCGTGCATGGGCCAGCTGAATAGTGCTTGCCCGTACTGCGCCAAACACGTCTATCTCCCCAATTCTGGACCCGCAGGCACGTCCAGACTCACGGATGCAGAATTAGGTTCAAACAGGACCCGTTTTTATTAGATGTGTCCACGGGCCGGACATGCACCCTATGATATCAGACGTAGTTTCCTCTCATAATGGTATTTCTGTTCCTATTTTTATTTTGTGATAGTTGGATTTTGTAATGACGTAAGAAATACTTGTCCCAGCCAAAATCAATAATTTTGGAGAAAATTAGTATTTCAAACATTTAAACCAATCTTAAATAAATAATTGAGAACTAAGCTAATCTGGTTTAAGATGAATTTTATACAATGAATTTTGTTCATTTTATGCTAGCAGCTAATCATGTGATAACTAACTTACACAACATACTATTTTCCTGACAAATTTGTCTTGATTACGATTAAGTCAATTGGGTTTCCATGGAAATCACAGTATCCACGTTTTTTAAAAGTAGCTGTAAATTTCGATGAGCTTTGTTGAATTCCAGGATTTGCCGATGCTGTTACTACCTATATTTCCTCCTTAGTTCTCATATTTTCTGTAATTTGCTTATAATGCTCAATTAGATCATGCTTTGTATATAGTTGTACAGCATAGCTTAGATTCATTTATTGGAGAACTTTGCAACCAAACCTCAGCAACTGTTCCTCTATATTTAACATGAGGAAATTCTGATTTCTCTGTTCCCTTACTGAGGTCATTCCAGATCCCGAATAGGCCGTTGCATGTGCACAGGAGACGTGTTTTTCACAAATTTCTACATGTCCACGGCGCTTGCATGATGATGTCTAAACATGCCCGGGAGAGGCAGTCATGTTCTCCCTGAATTGCAGATCAGCACACCAGATCCTCTCGTGCAACCCTCAAACCACACACACACACACTCTCACTTGCAGGGATGAATTGTAGGACACAGCAGAAAATTCTCTAAGTCCTGACCTTGTCCAAATCTCCGGCAGGAATAATAGGTGCGTCTCCAGGAAAGGCCATAAACGTACACAGAGCTTTTGAGAATATGCTCTACATGTCTCTATGAGTGGGCATGCCCCTATTCCGCCCCCTCAGGGACACATGCGGACATCCCCATGCAAGTGAGATAAACATACGCAGGTGCCATGTATCATAATACGTTCGTAGATGTTTTTGGCACATAAACGTCCCTGGCGCACATCCAAACTCTTGTTCGGCTTCTGCAATGACCCTATAAACCATTATTAAAGAGAACTGGAGAAATCCACTGCTTTCCCCTGGGACAAGCAGTACGGAATGTGTATACCATTGGGAATCCAACAAGTATGGAATGGTCACTGTTGGAAACAGGATACTGGGTTTGATGGACCCTTGGTCTGACCCAATAGGGCATATCTTATGTTCTTATATAACCAAATTGTCCTAGCCTGTGCATATCACTTATCTCTACCCTTTGAAGACTATACATAAATTAAGAGGAATTAGAGTGAGTAGAACTGAAAAGATCGCCTTTGAAAAAAAAATCTCTCTAGATGCTAATAGAGAGAGGGAGGGAGGGAGGAGTGGCCTAGTGGTTGGGGCAAGGTACCACAGGCCAGAAGGTAGGTGGTTCAAATCCCACTAGAGGACAGCAACCCTGGACCGGAAGGACTGGGGTTTCTAGTCCCACAGGTGCTCCTTGTGATCTTGGGCAAGCCACTTATCCTTCATTGCCCATGTTCCCTGTAAGTATTAGTGTATGTGTCTCATATCCCCTCGTGTTAAAATGTATCCCCAATTGTGTTGTGACCACTTTGATTGAAGGATAAGGTGGTATACAAAACTGTCTAAATAAATAAATAAATAAATAATTAAGGGGCATGTTTACTAAGCATTGCTAACTATTAGCGCAGACTTGAGTGTGAGCTATCCAGCATGCACTGACCCACACTAATAACACGGGCACTAAACAGAAGGCAAGAGATTTTTTCTGTGCTATCTGCTTAGTGTGCTGCAGGGTGGGATCAGGGCAGAGAGTGGGTGTGCCACCTGGTGGCAACTAGCATGTCAGATAATGCTGAGCAGTAGCTGTCATCATTGCCATTAGCACAGGTGGCATTAAGTGCAGCTGTGCTGCTAGCAGCCTGACAGCACAGTCACTGCGCATTGACAAACCCATGGCCGTGCCATATCGACACTCGCTTCCCCCTTGAAGATCTGAGCCTCCAGCTACTCAAGGCCATCCAATATTTCCCCACCAATCAAGACCTCCCTGAGCAGCCCCTCTGTTGATCACCCCCCTCCCCCCACAAACATTAAGTACCACCCTCCGCCTGGGCAGAATTCCAAAATGGCCAGCATTCACGAAGATCCCCTCCCATACTCCCACCCAATCAGGCCCCATGGCATGAATCCAGGCCCTCCCTCCCACCTTTCTGGACCCCCCCTAGATCTTACCCAGGTCTCCCTGGTGGTCCAAATGATGAATAGGGTAGGAGAAGTCCCCCACCGCTCTTCCACAACTCTGGTAGCTTATAAAGTGGTGCCACTCTGTGTAATTCAATTTTAGGTGCATGTTTACTAAAGTGCCCTAAAGGTTAGCTCGCAGTTTAGAGTGCACTAAGGATACTGTGGAGGAGTAGCCTAGTGGTTAGAGCAAGATCAAGGGTTCAATTCCCACTGGCACTCCTTGTGACTTTGGGCAAGTCACTTTACCCTCCATTGCCTCAGAAGAAAAGGCTGGCAATCTACTTCCAGTGATACATTGCCAAGAAAACCCAGAGGTAGCTGGGTCGCTATGAGTCAACACTGACTTGATGGCACTAAAAAAAAAAAAAAAAGGATACTGTGGTAAGAACATAAGAAATGCCATACTGGGTCAGACCAAGATCCATGAAGACCAGTATCCTGTTTCCAACAGTGGCCATTCCAGGCCACAAGTACCTGGCAGGTTCCCAAAGAGGCGCACAGGTTCCACAATGCTTGTCCCGGGGCAAGTAGTAGATTTCCTGGGTCCTCTTTAACAGTGGTTTATGGACCTTTCCTCCAGGAACGTGTTCAAACTTTTTTTAAACCCAGCTACACTAACAACTTTTACTGCATCCTCCAGTAACAAATTCCAGAATTCCACTACCATGTGCCAAAAATGCGGCCACACTAAAAATCCCTGCTTAACACAGGTTGAGGCAGAGACTGGGTGATTCTGGGGTGGAGCAGACACATTGCAGTTGGCATGGGTGTCTTTCACGCATGCTAACTGGCATTTTTGCATGTAGCATAGATGCCCTTACCTTCACCTCAGTGGGTGGTGTGAAGTATACCTGTGTTAATCACGGCAAAGTACTTGGTGCAGGGGAGGTGCACATCTCATGCTAGCTAGATGGGAACAGGCCAGTCATGTCTCCACATGTTAGTGTGGGCCTGAAGCAGTGTATTGCCATAATTTAGTAAACATGTCCCGTGAAGTAGCATTTTAGATGGAACATCCAGAGCACAATATCCAAAAATCTGGGGAGTGGCAGTAGTGAAAAGGAGGAGTATCCTAGTTGTTAGAGCACTGGCTTGGTAACCAAAAGGCCAGCCTTCATTTCCCACCAGCACTCCTTGTGGCCTTGGGCAAGTCACTTAACGCACGATTTGCCTCGAAAGAAAAGCCTAACAATCTACTTCCAATCACACTGCCAAGAAAATCCAGAAGCTGCTGGGTTGCCAGGAGTCAGCATTGACTCAAAAGCATACACATTTTGCATTTTTTGCCAACAGTGAAGGGAGGCACATACAGTTGTGGGCAACATTATTGGTACCCTTGCCTTTTAGGTATATTGTATACAATATCTTGAGAAATAATTGGAAATATTCCCACTGTATGTCATCATAATATTTTAATAGTATGTTCAAAGGTATACAACAAAAAAACGATGTCTCTATAACTTAGACATAGTAATTTCTAAGAAAAATAAAATAAAATATGATCTGGACAGGTTTGATGGCACTCCACTAATATTTGGTTGCATGACCTCTGGCAATGATGACAGCCTCCAAATGTTTCTTGTAGCCATCTATAAGTTTCATACATCTCTTTGCTGATAGTTTCTCCCACTCTTCAACTGTGATTTGTTCCAGCTCATGAATGTTTCTAGGATTCCTTTTACCAAGGGCAGATTTCAGCTCTTTCCAAAGGTTCGCAATTGGACTGAGATCAGTATTCATTGCTGGCCAGTTTAAAACAGTGCATTTTTTTTCCTTTTTGACCATTATTTTGTACTTTTGGATGTATGTTTTGGTTCATTGTCCTGCTGGAAGCCCCGTGACCTTCGATCCAGACCAAACATTCTGACATTTGGTAGCACATTTCGCTCCAAAATACCTTGATAGTCCTCTGACTTCATTATACCTTTAATAAGTAATAGGCCTCCAGTTCTTGAGGCAGCAGAACAGTCCCCACAACATTATGTAATTTCCACCATATTTAACTGTAGGAAGGGTGGTTTTTTTCCTTATAAACTTCAGTTCTTTGTCAATAAATGTATCACTGATCTGCATTGCCAAAGAGCTCAAGTTTGGTTTCATCTGTTCACAGAACATTTTCCCCAGAAGGAGTGTGGTTTCTCAAGGTGGGTTTGGTCAAAGATCAGGCTTGCCTTTTTTTGTCTGCCTTTGACCAGTGGGGTCCTCCTTGGCCTTCGCCCATGAAGTCCTTCTTTGTTTAGTGCGCTGTGTATGGTGCAGGTTAAAACCACCACTCCAGATTGCTCCAGGTGCGTGATGTTTTTCTAACAGTTCGCATTAACCTTCAAAGACTTCTTGGATTAATTTTCCTCTTCCCACCTGAAAGGTTCTTGACAGTTCCATAAGCAGAAAACCACTTAATAACATTGTGAACTGTAGACACAGGAATCTCAAAGTCTTTGGAGATGGCCTTGTACCCCTTTGAAGTTTGATGTTTGGTGGTAATTCGTTTTCTGATGGTTTCAGGTAATCTCTTGTCTTCATCATTGTGAAAATGCAACAAGCAGTGAATGTGGCCATTTTAAACATTAGAGCCATTATTCATTGGTTGATTCAAGTCATGTGAGTACTGACAATTGATCAAAGATGTGTCTAATTTTACTGCAATGGAAATGTGGGTCTTCTCTTCAAATTGATTTGATTTGTTTATAAGGATGTCAATAATCATGTCCTGGCAATATCCCAGTTTTTATTTTCTATTTTCTTTTTTAATTGGTCTTGTTTTATTTGATTCTTTTATGTTTCAAATACGTATGCATATATAGTCCAAAACCATTTCACTGGCCACTTTTTGTTAGGAGATATTCCACATTGAGGAGTTGAACTGCAAGGGTGCCAGTAATGTTGACCACAGTTGTATAGTGCCATCTGAAATCACTCTGTTCCCACTGTGAAAGTTGGACGTCCCAGAAGTTGGGTCTGGCAGAGGGCCTGTGCAGCTAGCAAGGCTGGGTATGCGCTTGGCTGTAGGCCATTTTAGAAAGGGTGATGTCCCCGAATTGGATATCTGCAGAAATGGGTTCCTTGAGATCCCAGCTGGCATATTTCAGAATGGAGACCACCATGTTCAGTAATATGGAAGTCCCTGCCAGGCATTTCACCCAAGGCCAGACGTGATGGTGCCATTCTGAAATTGCACTGCAACATGTCTGTTCACTCAGGGCCAGGCCACTGATCTGTCCTGGCCACTGGTCCATCACACCCCCTTTCTGTTTGGTCATCCTTATGTCAGGGGCATCCATATATCTGGTTTCTAAAATGGGTCCAGGGATGTCCTTGTGATTTGGACATCAGAAAGCCTGTTTTCAGATGTGTGAAGCACGAATAGGGCTTCTAAAATAATCCCTGTGGAGCACAATTCTACAACATCCACATCTGGTCTACGGACATGAATAAAAAGTAAACGGGGCCAAGTTGAATGCGATTCTGAAGCCACGGGGATAGACACACCCACACTTCTGGAATTGGGGAGCTAAATGTTTCTGGGGTGGCATGAACAACACACTCTGGGAACCATGGGCTCTCGCTGTTACAAGGGTATGCAGGTATGTGCAGCAAACAGCATGCATGTCCTATGCACACTGTATGCCGATGAGATGTGCATTCCTGATGCAGCCCGTCTCCATGCGACCATGCCTCCACTGGCAAAATGTACAGCTCCTAGGCTGATCCCCACAATGACAGTGTCGTACTCATTCACAAATCCCATGAATACAGATGATACAAATATATGCATGCTAACCAGACTATATATGGTTTGAGACTCTCTTCTGAGGGGTACTGAGGCGTCCATCTGCTGACCAGACTTGATGTCCAGAGAGATATGCTGTCTGCCTGGTGCCAAATTCCAAGATGTTACGGAGAGTTTGCAGAGACTCATCAAGCCCACTGACTATTACCCAATGTTGCTAATCCATGTTGGAACAAATGATACTGCCAGGTATCCCTTGGAACGTATCAAACGTGACTTCATGGCTCTGGGACAGAGGGTGAAGCAGTTAGGTGCAGAGGTGGTGTTCTCTTCAATCCTCCCTGTTGAGGGTAAAGGCCAAGGCAGAGAGGCTCGCATCCTGGAGATGAATGCATGGCTGCGTGGATGATGTCATCGAGAGCATTTTGGTTTCCTAGACCATGGAATGCTGTTTCAAGGGTTGCAGAGCAGAGATGGCATCCATCTGTCCAAGAAAGGTCAACGCGTCTTTGGTAGTAGACTGGTTAATCTACTAAAGAGGGCTTTAAACTAGATTCACTGGGGATGGGTGAAGAAAGCCCCCAGGTAGGTGATACATTAAATACCTTTATGGAAATGGGTAACAGGGGTAGCATATGGAAAGCAGTGTGTAGAAATGCCTGTAGCATGGGAAACAAGATCCCTGATGTTGAAGCTTTGGTGGGAGTGGCTGACTTGGATTTAGTGGCAGTTACAGAAACATGGTTCACAGAAAATCATGATTGGGATGTAACTATACCTGGCTATACTTTATTCAGAAAGGACAGGGTAGGAAGAAGGGGAGGAGGAGTGGCACTATATGTAAAAACTACAATTAAAGCTTTGGAATTACAGAGCTTAAAAGGGAGCGAGGAGGCATTGTGGGTTAAACTAGAGGGAAAAGAGGGAAAGAGAAATCTATTTGCATTGGTGTGATATACAGATCTCCCTCACAAGAGGAAGAGGTGGACAGAGAGTTAATTGAAGACATACGCAGCATTGCTAGGAAAGGGAAAGTGCTACTGAAGGATACTCCTATGAAGAAAGGCTAAAAAGGTTAGGGCTCTTTAACCTGGAAAAGAGACGGCTGAGGGGAGATATGATAGAAGTCTATAAATTAATGAACGGAGTGGAACGGGTCTACGTAGATCGATTGTTTACCTTATCAGAATATAGAATGACTAGGGGACATGCAATGAAGCTACAGGGTAAACTATTTAAGACTAATAAAAGAAAATATTTTTTCACTCAACGTGTAATCAAACTCTGGAATTTGTTACCGGAGGATGTAGTAAAGGCTGTTAGTGTAGCTGGGTTTAAAAAAGGTTTGGACAAGTTTCTGGAGGAAAGGTCCATAAACCATTATTAAGAAGGGACCCAGGATATCAATGCTTGAACCAATACAAGCATTGTGGAACCTGTGTCCCTTGGGGAAACTGCTAGGTACATATGACCTAGATTGGCCACTGTTGGAAACAGAATACTGGGCTTGATGGACCTTGGTCTGACCCAGTATGGCATATGTTATGTTCTTATGATTTCAATATGCCAGATGTTGTTTGGCACATTCCTGCTGCAGTTTTTATCTAGAAGTAAGGAGATCCTGGATTCTCTACAGGGAGAACTATTCAGGCAATTAGTAACAGACCCCACACGTGAAGGGGCCATACTGGACTTGGTGCTTACCAATGGTGAAAGTGTTTCTGATGTTGTAGTGGGAGATCATTTTGCATCCAGTGATCACCAGATGGTGTGGTTCAGTATTAGGACTAGGGCTGTTAGAAACCATTCAAAGGTGAGGGTCTTAGACTTTAGGAAGACTAACTTTGCCAAGATGGGCCAATACCTTACGGAGTCGTTAGTGGGATGGGAACAGCTCGGGGATGTAGAAGAACAGTGGGCAAAACTGAAAGGGGATATTTTAAGGGTTACCAACCTTTTTGTTAAAATGGTAAATAAACGTAAAAGGAAAAGGAGACTGCTCTGGCTTTCGAAAGAAGTAGCTGAAAAAGTGAAGAAAAACAGGGAGGCCTTCATGAAATGCAAGAGATCACAGAGAGAGGAAGACAGGCATCTGTATTTGGAAAAACGTAGAGAAGCTAGCAAAGTAGTCAGGAAGGCAAAGATTCAAAAAGAGGAGGAAATAGCCAATGCAATAAAATGGGGGGATAAGACATTTTTCAGATATGTTGGTGAGAAGAGGAAGGGCAAAAGTGGTATTGTCAGACTCAAGGGTGCAGGGGAGGAATATGTAGAAGCTGATAAGGATAAAGCGGAATTGCTTAACAAATATTTCTGTTCTGTGTTCACAAATGAAGAACCAGGAGGAGGACCTCAGAAAACACCCACAAACATGAACAGAAGCGAGGGACATCTTGAAAATTTTTCAGAAGACTGTGTTCGTGAGAAACTAGCTCAACTTAAAGTAGACAAAGCGATGGGACCGGATGGGATACACCCTAGAATACTGAGGGAACCTGGGGACGTTCTAGCAGCTCCACTGACTGACCTTTTCAATGCCTCGTTGGAGTCGGGACTGGTGCCAAAGGACTGGAGAGAGGCTCATGTGCCTTTACTCAAAAGTGGAGTAAGGATGTGGTTGAAAACTACAGGCCGGTTAGTTTAACTTCGGTGGTGAGTAAATTATTGGAAACGCTGCTGAAAGAGAAAATAGTGAGGTTTCTGGAGTCCAGCGGATTACAGGATCCGAGGCAGCATGGATTCACCAGAGGCAGGTCTTGTCAGACAAATCTGATTGATTTCTTTGACTGGATGACCAGGGAGTTGGACCGAGGGAGAACCCTAGATGTGGTGTATTTAGATTTCAGTAAAGCCTTTCACACTGTTCCTCACAGGCAACTTATAAACAAACTGAGCACCCTAGGGATGGACCCTAAAGTTACTGCTTGGGTTAGAAATTGGTTGGGTGGGAGGCGATAAAGAGTACAGGTAAATGGAGCTCACTCTGAGGAGAAGGATATTTCTAGTGTTGTGCCCCAGGGATCTTTCCTTGGTCCGATTCTTTTTAACATCTTTGTTAGTGATATAGCGGAAGGGCTGTCAGGTAAGATTTGCCTCTTTGCGGATGATACCAAAATCTGCAATAGAGTAGACACCCAGGAAGGTGCAGATAACATGAGGAGGGATGTAGCTAAGCTTGAAGAATGGTTTAGAATCTGGCAGCTGGGATTTAATGTTAAAAAATGTAAGGTCATGCATTTGGGCTGTAGCAATTCAAGGGAGCAATATAGTATAGAGGGTGAAGTACTTTTGTCCACTAAAGAAGAGCGGGACCTAGGCGTGGTTGTGTCTGATGATCTTAAAGTAGCTAAACAGGTAGAAAAGGCGATGGCAAAAGCTAGAAGGATGCTTGGGTGCATATGGAGAGTAATGGCTAGGAGAAAAAAGGAGGTGATAATGCCTCTGTATAAGTCTTTGGTGTGACCTCATTTGGAGTATAGTGTGCAATTCTGGAGACCACACCTTCAAAAGGATGTGAACAGGATGGCAGGATAGAGGTGATATGATTGAGATGTTTAAATACCTCCATGGCATAAATGTTCAGGGAGAGAACCTCTTTTAATTGAAAGCAAGTTCTGCTATGAGGGGACATGGGGTGAGGGTGAAGGGAGATAGATTCAGGAGTGATATGTGGAAATATTTCTTTACAGAAAGAGTAGTGGGTCCGTGGAATAGTCTCCCAGTGGAGGTGGTAGAGATTAGGACAGTAACTGAATTCAAAAAAGCATGGGACAAACACAGAGGATCTCTAAAAGTAAAAAGGGGACTGTTGTAGTTGTTGATATGGAAGGACAGACTAGATAGGCCATGTGGTCTTTTTCTGTCGTCATATTTCTATGTTTCTATGTTTCTATACTAGTCGGCTACATGCCAGAATGCTACAAAGTAATCTAACTGCACCATAGCTATTGTATTCGCAATCGGAAAGTGATCTGTGTGACCTGATATACCTTGCATCATAACATACATGGCATTTGCTTAACTCCTTACTCATGCTTGCAGTGATCATTTCTGAAAACAGTCTGTGAACTGCTAAATATACAATAGCAAATATCTGGCTGAGGTCTCTACAGTATAGTATGAATAACTATCCCTGTCAGGGTAGGGATAGTTATTCATGGCCCCTCAAGAACAAACAGCAATTGTCAGCATAGTCTGATGTAACTCTACTGCACCGCTGTACAGTATATGTCCTGTGAAGTGTGCTGTAATGTTATGGGTACCGAAAAAGTCTCTCACCTCTGCATTCTTGTCTGTAAACTGCATCTTGTGGTCTGTCAGTCTGCAGACATGCCAGTGCTATATGGAAGTGGCACGACCATACTTATCTATGGGACACATTGATGTACAGAGCTGAACTTTTTCTAAGTCCTGGCCTATTCAAGGTTTCGGCTGGTATGACCTGAACATATATGGGCTACTCATGATATATACAGGGGCCATTCCTGAATACACCTTATATGTCACAACAGCTCACCATGCCCCCATTCTGCCCATCCCCACCCATGTTTGACGATCCCCATACTAGCACCCTGTACATGCAGGGCAACAGGGTTTCTGAATACATTGCTCAACGTTTTCAGCAGAGAAAGGTCTATCGCCCACATATAAATGGCTTATTCCTGTTCTGGAATGACCTCCTTAATGTTTCAACTAATTTTAGGTTCATGTCCTGTGATTACCACTGTAAGTGACCTCAAAATGCGCTTTACTGCAGCTCTGAAGACCGATTAATATTTATCCTGATTTTGTAGTGAATGTAAGTGCCTTGGAAATGAATACAAATAACAGTGCACAGTTCCCATGCAGAATATTAGTACTACCCAAAGCACTATCAGTTTTATTTTGAGACCAAAAAGTGTAATTTGTAATATTTCTCTAAAGATAAAAGCTAGCTAAGTATTTTGCTGACTTTCATTCCAATTAGATTTGGGACTAAATTTTATAGGGTATTTATTTTATAAAAGCAAGTATAATGTACTATACTTGTCTGCTGTTACCCAGAAGGATAATTAAGTATCTTTGCCAATATAGTTTATTTCCCTTAATGTAACATTGCTTAATGGGTTGAAGAGCTACATGGAGATGCGTCTTGTAGATATCACTGCATGCCAATGGGACACATATTTGTTTATTTATGCAAATCTTTGTATGCACTTAACATACAGGAAATTCACGAATAGCTTCTCCTTCATCGGTTTCTAAAAAGAAGATCTAGTTTCTATAATGATTTGAGCCCTATTTTATCAAATTTTTGACTCAGAAAAATATATATTAAAGGCTATGTGCTAACTGTAACAAATAAAAATGGTCAAAATGTTATAAAATTATGTCTGGGAGGTTCTGCATATCCTGAGCAAGTCATATAAGCCTCTTTCTGCAGCTATTTAAGATGGCTTCTGATCCAAATCATGTTATCACTTCATACATTATTAGCTTTCTTCCAATATATATATCACCATTTTAGGGGCATTTGGAATAAGCGATAGCGCCTATTGTAGAGATTCCAGCCAGCTGCAAGTTGGAGCTCTCTTTTTGTCTGTACTCATCTGTCTGCCTGTTTGATTTATTTATTTATATTTTTATTTGACATTATATACCGCCTTTCATGTTTATCAAGCCAGTTTACAATGAACCTATAGCATCACTCCCTTCCCCCCACAAAGGAGCAGATCGAAGAGGTGTCAAGTCGCAGAACATTGGCAGGAGTCTATGTTTTCAGTCTGTTTATAAATAATCCTATTTGGTGGTGGGGGGTTGGATTTAGATCACACCTTTTTTTAGGGCAAGCTCAAGGCAAGTTATATTCAGGTACATTTAAAATAAAGCCAAACAAAGGTAAATTTAGGATAGTATGTAGAAATCAGAATTGAGACGTCAATATTGGGATATACACAATTCCGGCAGAGAGGAATTCTAAAGCTAGTGGGATAATGCTAGTGGGAATCCCCAGTTCCACTGGTATGAAGAATGAGCGCCTGAGTGCTTGAAAGCAGGGAATGAGTGAGTAAGGCGGCAGCGCTAGAGTTGAAGGGGATAAGAGGCGGAGCATGGAGAGAAGGAGTGGGGTTAGAGGAGGAAGGCAAGGAAAGCATAAGGGAATGAATGGGACTAGAAAAAAGAGGGGAGATCATTGTGGAGGGGCAGGATTAGAGAAGAGACTGAGACTTCAAAGAGTGGAAGTGAGAGAGTAAATGGCAGGAAAGAAAGAGGGCAAAGTTGGTTGGGAGGGGTGGGGGAAGTGCACGGCTGGGTGAAGAGAAGGAGAGAGCGTGCAGAAGGGAAGATATTGAAGGGTAGGGATGGGAAACCCCCATCACTCACTCACTCACACACACACACATACCCTGCAACACCTTCATGATACATACATGCATTGCGCAACACCCCATCACACACATGTGCACACAGCCCTGAACACCCACCATGACACGCACACACACAGATTTATACTAGAATTGGCCAGCCAACACATCTTTTTTCAGTGGTGAAATGCCTTACAGCTGTCTGTTCAAAAAATTCTGAGCAGATAATTATTGAACCACAAATTTGTGTGCAATCCCTTCAGGATAAAATTGATAATATTAGAATGACATTTACTCACATACCTGCACCTGCAGTAGGTAATTTGGATTTTTCAGGAAAGAATTCTTGGAAAACCTTTGATTTGTCACTGTGGACCAAACTCAAGAAGCTATCACAACATTAAATAGTACCTACAGTCCTTTAGATGGCTGTCCTATCGAATTATTTAAGATGCTCAAAAGCTGCTTGTGTGAGTCAATCACTTTTATTGTCAATAATGTATTAATTGCTGGTGTGGTCCCAGAAACCCTGAAAGAGGTTTGTCTTTCCACTGTTGAAGAATTGTGCCTTAAATAAGGAAGATCAAATTAGTTATTGCCCAGTCTTGCCGTTACTGTTTTTGGCCAAAGTCATGGAGAAACTAGTCTTACAACAGCTTCAAGATTATGTTGACAGATCTGAAATATTTGATCCTTCTCAGTTTTTTTTTTGTCATATCATGGGATGGAAACATTGTTACTATCTATGATGGATATGGTATTATCAGGTTTCGATCAAAGTAAATCTTTTTTTTTTGTGTTTTTAGATATTTCTGCTGCCTTTGACACCATTGACCTTGAGATTACAGGAAATTGGTATTTCTGGGACTGTATATTTATAGTTTCAGTCATTTCTGTCCAATTGTAAATTTCAAATTAGAGTATCAGAGAAGGTATCATCTTGATGCCCCATTGTTTCTGGAGTCCCTTTGGGATCCGCATTGTCTGGTATGTTGTTCAACATTTATATCGCCCCCTATCTCTAAAGTGTTTGCTGGCTTGGATCTCATGCATAGCATCTACACTAATGATATTCAGTTTGTGGTTCTCATTACTTCATCTGTAGAAGATTTGTTGATTATGTAGGCAGGGCTGGCCTGAGAGTTTCTGCCACACTAGGCGGCATCCATCTATTCGCCAGGGGGAGGGGGGAAGCATGGCAATCTGTCCACTGCATCGGGCTTTAAAGTGCCTGTGCTTGCACACTCATAGCCTGCCACTTCTGCCCCCTCTGATGCAACTTCCTGTTGGAGAGGGTGGGGGGGCCGATACCACCCACCAGGGTCTTCTGCCCTAGGCGACCGCCACTGACAGACCAGCCTTGTATATAGGGTTATGTATTTCTACTGTAAAAACTGTGATGACCCATAATAAAGTACCTATGAATGTTAGCAACACAGAAGTATTGTATTTGACTTGGGCTCTCCCTGATCCTATTTCTATGAAGATTAAGGTTCAATTCAAACCCAAACACATGACGTTTTTGGTATTTTGGACTCTCAGCTTACTATCCAAAGTCATATACAGAAAGTGGTTAAAACTGCTTTATTCAAACTAAATATGATTCAGAGATTAAAGTCTTATTTGTCAAGAGAGAATCTCCTGGCTGTTGTTTGGGCATTAGTCTTTTCTCCCTTGGACTATTGTAACAGTCTACATTTAGGATTACCAGCTTATGCTACTCAGGCATTACAATTGATACAAATGATGCAGATCGTCTTGTTAAACGGTGGAAGATTCAACCATATTTGAAACTCATCTATGAGTTATACTGATTACCTATTAAGACACAAATTCTTTATAAAGTCTTGATAATTGCATTTAAATCATTGAATTATATGGCCCCACTCAGTTTGGCAACTGTGCTAAAAGTTTTTTGTCCACCTTGTGTTTTATTTATTTATTTAACAGTTTTTATATACCGCTCTATCCTTCACTCAGAGCAGTTTACATTACAACATTAAACTTATGCAGAACATGTGAGAGATCACAGTCGACTGCTACATTAAACATAGGTGTAACATGTTAACATATTTTAAACTTTAAAACTTGTATGAAACTAGATACAGACTTTGAAATTGTATAAACTGTGTACAAATGGTATGTATTATAAGGTTATCTATTGGAGTGTCATATGACCAGTGTTTGTGTATGGTTATGTGTTGTGTCCAAAGTGTTCGGTGTATAGTATCACGAGGTAACGCCAGCAGAGCCCATGGAGGTAAGGGAAAGTGAGCAAAACAGCAGGGAAAATGACAGCTCAGCTTCACAAATGGGAAAGGGTTGCCAAGAGCAACGGTGGAAAACACACTCACAAGGTGTTAGGGAACGCCCGAGCAGAGACGGAGCTCAGAGCCTATTAGAGAATAGGGAGCACCTGCAGGGAGGCGGAGCCCAGGCTAACACCAAGTGTAATATATTGAGGACTCACTCACCAACAGATAGAACACGTGGGAGAACACAGCAGGGAATGAGAATATGAGAGGGACTGAGAACACGAGAGAGAGCTCAGGAAGGAACTCGTGAGAGAGCTGTGAGGACAGTGCCAAGGAGAAGCTCCAAGGAGTCAGAGGTTGGTGACTTGCAAAGAAGCTGTGGGGAACAGCAATGCATATCCTCTCAGTATCCTCTGGAGTATTGCAGTGAGGCAATAAGGAAGGGCAGTCCTACAGCTAAGCTTACAAGCTACAAACAGTTTAACTCCAGGCAAGCAGAAGGGGAAAGTTCTTACCCTGAGGCACATTGGCTGGAGTCAGAAAAACGCCGTGAGAGAAGGGGAACAGAACAGAGCTATACACGTCATAGAAAGCAGGAAGCATTAGGATCTGGAGAAAGACGTATTCTCCCTAGTAGAAGGGATTTAAAACACCCAGACTTCCTCTGCACATACGAAGAGCTATGTAGAGCTCAGGACTCTAAATACAAACATTACGGTGATTTCCCACAAGCCACTAGGATAGTGGAAGAAGAGAATCTGTTCACTCCTCGGCAGAGACAGTTTAACTTAAAGGGCATTTTGGAGCCAGAAGTTCTGTCTGACGAGGGAGAAATGCAAGTGGAATTTCCTGAAGATATTCCAGAGGGTATAGAAATGGACTGTACTTACACTTTGTCAGATTGTTTAAATTCTCTATGCTAAAGCAGCAAGAAGTGCTGATTGAAGAAACAGCTGCAAGTTTGCACGTGAGTGGAAAGAACTGTTTATATTACTTTTGTGCTGTTTAATTAATGCTGAAGGAAGCTTATTTTTGTTCCAGTATTTTCCTTTGATTGTTACCAGACGTATGGTCTATATTTCTTTTGTTCCATGGTTTTGAATCCGCCCCGGACGGGGAATAAAACCCAAGTTAAACCTTAACCTCTGCCTCAACTACAATTATTGGTACAAGGTACAAACTACGGGAACCAGAAGGCTTTGCTACTGCCTTCCCGGGGATGTAACTGCCAGTAAAATACTGCCCCATCAAGCTGTCCAAGCACTCCTTAGCCTCTGGGCCAGCTAGTGGGTCACAATAGGTAAGTCTTTAGTTTTTTGCGGAAGTCCTTGAGATCCAATGTTGATCTGATGTCTTCTGGTAGGGTGTTCCATAGTGCTGGGGCAGAGAGGGAAAGTACCCTAGCAAAGGTAGTCTTGTTGGCTTTCTTGTATTCCAGAGGGGTGACTATCAAATTCTTATTGTTTGTTCTCTTGAGGCAGTTGTTGGTATCTTGGTTCCTGTAGGATATTTGCAGAGGATTTGTGTATAATCTTGAAAATTATTACGATTGTTTTCTACTTGGCATGGGAGTGTATTGGGAGCCAGTGCAATTGGTTTAATGTGGGGATGCTGTGTTCTTGTTTGTGGGTACCTGTGAGTATACGGGCGGCCATATTTTGAACCAGTTGCAAGGTGTTAATAGAACTTTTTGGTAAACCCTGGTATATCGTGTTGCAGTAGCCCAAGATTAGTGTGATAATTGCTTGAAAGATGGTGCGAAACAGCTGAGCAGCGGCTTTAGATTTTGAGTAGCTTCATCTTGTAGGAGGCATTTGCAGTGGTTTTCTTTATTTGGGCCTGTAACGTGAGGTTTTTATCTAAGATGACGCCAAGATACTTGACTGAATCACTTTGTACTTTGATAATGTGGTGTGATAGGCAGATTTCTTGAGGGGGTGTGAATGATATGTCTGGTAATAATTAATGCCTCTGTTTTGTTGAAGTTTACTGCTAGGTTATTAGTGTCTAGCCAGCTGATCATTTCTTCCATACATCTCAACATGCCTCTCTTTTGGATGTGCCATTGTTTCATCAGGTACACTTTCAGGAACATCGTAATAGAATGTTTTCGATGACAGTCCCTAAACTATGGAATTCATTACTGGCAGAGTTATGTGCGACTACTGAGTTGGTGATGTTTCAAAAAACCTAAAAACACACCTATTTTGACAGGGTTTTTCCAACTTTTACTCCACCTACATCTGTGGTTGTTACAAGAAATGGACAGTTACAGTCCAAGTGAATACCTTTAGAGTGAAAGTGGCAGTGACATTATGTGGGATGTGTGTAAAGTATTGTTCCTTATCGTTCCTCCAGTTCAGTCCTCTACCTCTGGGTTGTGTACCTCCTCCTGCAGCTTGGAGACTGGGCATGTCCAAATCGTGACATCACTGGATGTAGTCTGCTGGTATCTCCCATCAGCCCCAGTGTGTCCAGTCTCCATGCAGCAGGAGGACTTAGTGAGCCTAGGTCTGGGCTCACTTGAGGAACGGATAAGGAGAGTAGCTAGATAAGATATAGTTACACTGTTGTGTTTATTATTATTATTCTGATTATTAAATTGGAGCAGCTGTATCTTTAAAAAAAAAAAAAGATCACTTACTGCCTTGCCAGGTCCCGGACTGCCTTTCCCATTTAAATTTCTTACCGGGGACATCTTCGCTGCCAGATCTCTCCTCCTTGCTGGTACGAAGGAGAGATTGGCAAAAGGCACCCTCTCACAGTCTCCGCGGACAGTCCCGGACATTCGGGTGTGTTGCAGAGGTGAGCAGAGGGCAGATGATCGCACCGGCGGCTTCCCGCTCGCTGCTCTAAGGAGTGGGGCCACGCGAGCTGCAGATTCTTGTGCTGGGCTTCGATCAGCGCTCCGGCACGGGGTAAGTGCAGCAAATTTTCAAATTACTGCTAGGGGGTACTGGGCCGAACATCGGAGAGCTGTTTCAAAGCTGATAAAACTTTCCTTATCTTGTTTGTTTGGCGCCATTTCGCTCAGTTCTGTGCCAGCAGCGTGTTACAGCGTGCTCTACGCTCATGTCTCACAGTGTGGAGATTTAGAGGGCCCTGACTTTGTGTTGACAAAGGCTGATTTAACTTTGCTGTCTTTGGTTAGTTAAGCTGTATTTTTGACTTGGGTGTGCTAAACTTTCAGCGTGCTTGTTTTTGGTGTTTCAGGTATTACCGCAGGAGTTTTTTCTTGGTTAAAGGCTGGCTGAGGGTAGATGCCTTCTCTCTCTCGTTAAAAAACAAAAAAACAAAAGAGGACAGAAAGGCCACAGTGAAAGCTAATTAAGTCCCTGTGGCGGCTTACTAGTTGGATTCGGGATCGGGGCTGGCTGGTTGATGGCAGCTCGGCCCCAGTGCATAGTCTGCGGTACCCGCAAAGGAATGGTGGCTGACTCCGGCATCTGTCCGGGCTGCGTGTCAGTGTCCACCAGTCTGGAGCAGCAGATGGAGGTCAAGGTAGCCCAGGAGTCAGTTTCTGGGGCAGAAGGGGAAGCAACGTGGATAACGATGCAGGGGCCTTCTCTGGAAGCATCGGTGGGGCCGTCAGGGGTGCAGCCGGCCTCGGGATCGGAGACACAACTCGGAGATTTCTGCCCAGATTTTGTTTGGATTATGCATCAGGCGTTTTGTTTGCGACGACAACAAAAGGTGCTGGAGTCCTTGTCGTTGTCTGGTCCTATGCAGCAGACTGCAATAGCCAAAGCGGATAGCTCTCCGACGCCTCCAAAGAGGTTAAGGATGCGGGAGATGGTGTCTACCGATTACAAGTGTGAGGAGACAGAGGAAGCTGATCTCGAGCTCGAAGCAGAAGTAGAGGACTTGGAAGAAGGAGAAATTCAAGAGCCTGAGTGTTTGAGTGTTCTGTAGGGACGAATTAACAGCTCTCATCACGGAGTCTCTTCAGATGCTGAATCTCGCTACGGCTCAGGGGCCGGAAGAAGAAGAGGCAGAAGACCCTGTTATTCAAGCGGTGCGACAGGCGCAGGTGGTGTTTCCCGTTCACCAGGTGGTTGACCGGATGATCCAGGATGAGTGGGATCAGCCGGAAGCGGGGCTTAGAGGCATTCGGACTATGAACAGACTCTATCCCTTAGCAGAGAAGGATAAAGAGAAGTTTCGGTCTCCGTGAGTAGATGCGTCAGTATCGGCGGTTACAAAGAAGACCACTATTCCGATGGAAGGAAGCGCAGCCTTAAAGGATGCACAGGACAGGAAAGTGGATGGACTGCTGAAGCAGTCCTTTGAGGCGGATGCTTTGTCCCTGCAGGCTTCCATTTGTGGAGCTTGGGTGGCGAGAGCGTGTCTGAGGTGGTCTCAGCGCTTGCGGCAGTCTACGTGCCTGGGGCAGGAGGAGTTAAGAGAGCTTAATCGTCTGGAGTCAAGGTTGGCATATTTAGCGGATGTGCACTATGACTTGATTCGAGCGCTGGCGAATAGAATGGCTTCCTTAGTGGCCGCTTGGAGATCTCTATGGTTGAGGAATTGGGTGGCCGATGGGTCGTCCAAGTCCCGCCTCAGTAAACTCCTGTTTAAAGGGAAGCTGTTGTTCGGTGAAGACCTGGACAAGTTGGTAAAGGATCTCGGAGAGTCCAAAGGTGGGAGGCTCCCGGAGGATAGGCCGAAACAAGGGAAGTCAGGCCAGCCATTTCGCGGCCAGTTTCGAGATTTTAGGAGATTTTGTACTTCTCGTTTGGGGGGTTTCCAAAGGGGAAGATGTGTGTCTCGGGCCCAGGGATTTCGTAGGTTTCATTGAGCAAGTAGAGGTTTCGCAGCATTTTCCGCAGGTGCAACTCGTAAACCACAATGAAAGGAAGTGGGTCCCGGTAGGAAGTCAACCGATAGGCAGGCGACTTCGGTAATTCCTTCCTGCCTGGACCCAAATAACGTCCGACCAGTGGGTGCTAGAGATAATTCGAAGGGTTACGCGCTGGAATTCGCAAGGCCAGTGTGGGATTCGTTCGTGATGTCGCCCTGCAGGGGTCTTCAAAAAGCCCGGGCATTGCGCTGTACCGTAGATCTGCTTTTACAATTGGAAGCGGTCGTGCCGGTACCGTTTGCAGACTACGGTATGGGTTGATACTCCATTTATTTCGTGGTCCCGAAGAAAGACGGGGCTCTTCGTCCTATATTAGATCTGAAAGGGGTAAATCGGTGTCTGTGGGTGCCTCATTTCAGGATGGAAACATTGAGATTAGTCATTGTAGCGGTTCGACAGGGAGAGTATTTGACATCTCTCGATCTCACAGAAGCGTACTTGCACATTCCAATCAGGGCAGCGCATCATAGGTTTCTGCAGTTCGCTCTTCCTTGGGGACACTATCAATTTCGAGCATTGCCCTTCGGTCTAGCGACAGCGCCGCAAACTTTCACCAAGATCACGGTGTTGGTGGTGGTGGTGGCAGTGTCATTATGAAAAGAGGGGATTTTGGTGCATCCGTATCTTGACGATTGGTTAATTCAGGCAAAGTCCAAGGCCGAGAGTGTTCAGGTAACAGACAGAGTGGTGAAGTTTTTACAGAGTTTAGGTTGGGTGATCAATCCGATCAAAAGCCGCTTAACACCATCGCAGGATCTCGAGTATTTGGGGGTTCGGTTCAATACTCAGAACGGAGCGGTGTTTCTGCCGGATCGTCGTGCCCAAGCACTTCGGCAGCTAGTGCGCAGTTTCAGAGCGGCTGTGGCTCCATCAGTGTGGGCTTATCTTCGCCTACTGGGAACGATGGCGATGACCCTGGAAGTGGTGCCTTGGGCCAGGTTTCATATGTGACCATTACAACGAGCATTACTCCGCCGGTAGTCTCATCAGTCCGGGTCACTGAGCAAGCGGCTCCCCTGGCCTTTCAAGGTCAGGCAGTCACTCCGGTGGTGGCTGCGCCCAGAGTCATTGAAAGCAGGAATGTCTCTAGAGCAGCCGGAGTGGCTCCCATTGTTGACAGACGCAAGTCTCGTGGGTTGGGGAGCACATTGCAGAGATCAGTTTACCCAGGGCACTTGGTCAATTCTAGAGAGCAAGTGGTCGATCAACAGGTTGGAGCTGAGAGCGGTGTTGCTTGCGCTTCAAAGGTTCGAGGCTACGGTAACAGGTCGAGCGGTGCGCGTGCTGTCAGACAACTCGGCGGCAGTGGCTTATATCAACTGACAAGGCGGTACAGGAAGCGTAGCTATGGAAGAGGAAGCAGAGGCTATATTTCTGTGGGTAGAGCAACGACGTCAGGCAATATCGGCGGCACATATTGCGGGGAAGGACAATGTGATGGCGGATTATCTCAGCAGGGTCCGGGTGGATGCCGGGGAATAGGAGTTGCATCCGGACGTGTTCGCACAAATAGTTCACAGATGGGGCCCGCCAAACATGGACCTCATGGCGTCCTTTCAGTCAGCAAAGGCCAGTCGTTTCTTCAGCAGACAGCAGGAAAGGATGTCGGAGGGGATAGACACCCTGATGCTTCCGTGGCCGTCGATGGGTCTCCTGTATGTCTTCCCTCCGTGGGTGCTCATAGGGCGAGTAGTTCAGCGCATCGAGGCTCACCAGCAGAGGGTGCTGTTGGTGGCACCAGATTGGCCAAGACGTCCGTGGTATGCCAATCTCATTTGCCTTCTCGACGTGAATCCTTGGAGGTTGCCGGCGTCAGAAGACCTGTTGCTTCAGGGTCTGCTTCGAATGCCTCAGGTGGATCGATTCTCGCTTACGGTTTGGCCATTGAAAGAGCGAGCCTGAGGAAGAAAGGTTATTCTGGGTCAGTCATTGCCACATTGTTGAGAGCAAGGACGCAGTCTACGTCTCTGGCATATGTCCGCATTTGGTGTATCTTCGAGGACTGGTGTTCGCGGAAGAATGTTTGGGCAGCTATTGTATCTGTACCTTTGGTTTTAAGCTTTCTTCAAGATGGATTTGATAAGGGACTGGTGGTCATTTCCTTAAGAGTCCAGTTAGCAGCTATTTAGTGCTATAGGGGCAAAGTGCAGGGAATTGTGCTAGGGGCCTATGCTGACGTTTTGCGTTTTCTTAAAGCAGTATCCAGGCTACAGCCTTCACGAAGGATTTTGGTGCCACCATGGGATCTCAATTTGGTCTTAGGGGCGTTAACTAAGGAACCTTTTGAGCCATTGCACCAAGCGTTGGTTAAAGATTTGACTTTGAAGACCATGTTTTTGGTAGCCATCTGCTCGGCGCGGAGAATTTAAGAGTTGCAGACGTTGTCGTGTCGGGAACCGTAAGAACATAAGAACATAAGATATGCCATACTGGGTCAGACCAAGGTCCATCAAGCCCAGTATTCTGTTTCCAACAGTGGCCAATCTAGGTCATACATACCTAGCAGTTTCCCCAAGGGACACAGGTTCCACAATGCTTGTATTGGTTCAAGCATTGATATCCTGGGTCCCTTCTTAATAATGGTTTATGGACCTTTCCTCCAGGAACTTGTCCAAACCTTTTTTAAACCCAGCTACACTAACAGCCTTTACTACATCCTCCGGTAACAAATTCCAGAGTTTGATTACACGTTGAGTGCAAAAATATTTTCTTTTATTAGTCTTAAATAGTTTACCCTGTAGCTTCATTGCATGTCCCCTAGTCTTTCTATATTCTGATAAGGTAAACAACCGATCTACGTTTACCCGTTCCACTCCGTTCATTAATTTATAGACTTCTTGTCCTTTTCTAGAGAGAAGGTGGTCTTGCGTCCGGTGCCCTCTTTTTTGCCGAAGGTGGTGTCTCCTTTTCACCTAAATCAAACGGTTTCTCTCCCGGTGCTCGGATCTCTGGTGGGGAGTGTGTCGGATCGTAGTTTGCGCCAGTTGGACATCAAATGAGTTTTACAGCACTGTTTGAAGGTTTCAGAAGTATTTTGCAAATCAGACCATCTTTTTGTGTTGTTCGGAGGTTCCCGCAAAGGGGAAGCGGTGGCCAAGGCGTCCATTTCTAGATGGATTCATGAGGCGATTGCTTCAGCATATCTGTTGCAGGGTCGTGCAATCCCCTCGGGTCTTCGTGCTCATTCGACCACAGCGCAAGCGGCTTCTTGGACGGAACATAGTTTGGTTCTGCCTGGGGAAATATGTAGAGCGGCTACCTGGTCATCTCTGCATACTTTCAGTAAGCACTACCGCCTGGATGTTTCGGCGATGAATGATGCCTGCTTCGGGTCGGCAGTGTTGCATGCCAGCTGGAAAGGTCCCTCCCAATAAATACTGCTCTGTTACATCCCAGAGGTAGAGGACTGAACTGGAGGAACGATAAGGAAATGATAATTACACTTACCTGGTAATTGTAGTTCCTTGAGTGACGACAGTTCAGTCCTCATTCCTGCCCGGGGTAGTATCAGTGGCAGTGGAGCTCGGTTTGGGAGAGGTGCACGTTTACAGGTGAGTGTGACTATTAAGGGAGTCGAGTTTTGGCACTGAGATATTTCTATTTCTTTTTCCTTCTTCTCTCTAACTCTGTACAGGGCGGAAAGGGAAGGTGCAAGGCGGTTCCTTCTTTATCAGGGGAATGTTGAGGTTGCACGGTTGATAGTTCTATGTTCAATGTCAGTGTAGAGTTTTAAAAAAATGTTTAGAGATGTTAGCTACTTATTTGTTGCTCCTTTGAGTGTGCTTTGTCAATAGTTCACTGGGGCTGATGGGAGATACCAGCAGACTACATCCAGTGATGTCACGATTTGGACATGCCCAGTCTCCAAGCTGCAGGAGGAGGTATACAACCCAGAGGTAGAGGACTGAACTGTCGTCACTCAAGGAACTACAATTCAGGTAAGTGTAATTATCATATAATGTCTGTTTTATGAATTTGTGTGCGTTTATATGTAATCCGCCTAGTAGATAGGGTGGAATATCAATTCTTTTAAATAAATAAATGCACCCCTCTGTTAGCCCCATGATACACACACATATGCAACTACATATTCCCTGACATCCACCATGACACACATGCAAACGTACACATCCCAACACCTTCTATGACACACACATACACACACACATTCATTCCTCTGTCATCCCCATGCATTTCACACACATGTACCCATAAACCCTCAACACACACACACACAAACATACACACCGTGTACATACCCCAACACCCCTCAACACACACACACTCATACGCACACCCCCCAACATCCCCATGACACAAACATGCGCACCCCCGACATCCATAATATACATGCAGAGACATACACCACTTGACACCTGTAAGATACACACACAGATACATATACATGCATACACCTCCTGACACCCCCCATGACACACATTCACACACATATACATACACACACCCCCATGACACATACACAGAAGCACGCTTCACACTATGATGCCCACACATCCACTATCTCATAACCCCCATGACATTTACACACCCATCCACCTCCCAACACACCCCCTAACATCCCCCATGACATCCATTACATACACACATGCACCTCCCACATGCCTGATTCTGCAAATGGAGGAAACGTGCCATTCTGTCACACTGCAAGTGTATATTTTTCAACTTGTTCATTCCCATTTGACATTTAATTTTCTGATTTGAGTTTCATTCAAAATTGGGTGGAGGGAATGATATAAACCATGGTGTTCATTTTGATGGTAACAAATTTTTAAATTCACAAATGTAAATATCAAAGGTATTACTCATTATATTTTAAGGTTTCGAAAAGCCAGCAGGATAAACTGTATCAAGTATTTTATTGATATAAGTGTATAATGTCTCATTTATTAGCACCTTCAACACATTCAATGGATTGTTTGCTTTCCTTGTCTGTTATGACATAAACCATGGTGTTTATTTTACATTAAAATCAGTTGGAATGAAGAAGTAGCCTAGTGATTAGGCTGCAAACTGAGAACCAGGGAAGCTAGGTATCAAATTGTTCTTCTCCCGCTAATGCCTCTTGTGACCTTGAGGAAGTCACTTCACCCTCCATTGTCACAGGTACAATTTAGATTAGAAGCCCTCTGCAGCAGGAACTACTAGCTGTACTTGAATATATAACTTGCGTTGAACTCAGTTTTAGAAAAGGCAAGTAGTTGGATCAGAATTCTAACCTCAGTTCAGTGTGCTTAATATGTAGTCATGGGAAACAAAAGGGGAGAAAGGAAGCATAAAAAGAAAAATATTTGATGGTGAATTTATTCACAATGTTCAGCATTTGCATCGGCGGTTAGTGACTCAGCTGCTTGGGGAGGAAATGTGGGGTGAGGCTAGTTTACGTTCTGCATTTGATTTGGTTCAACCCAATCTACTGCTGGTAAGATGTGCTAGATTTGGACTAGCTGGTACAATGTTGGGGCAAACTGAGTATTTTTTAAGAGTGTGGTCTTTTCGGGTATGGCTGGGGAAGAGTAGTAATTAAAGAAGTCTCTGGTATTTGGGGGGGGGGGAGGTCCCACGGGGATCCCCTCTGTCACCATTCTTGTCGAATATCTTCATGTAACCATTGGGGTCACTAATATGACACTGGAATTATTTACCATTCATATATGCTGATGATACTCAGCTTCTGGTGCTGTTGGATTTGACTCCTGAGCAAGTCATATGTCATCTCAATGATTTTTTGAATCGGAATACATATGATTTATAGTTTATTAAAATTGAATAGACTGCTCTCCTGTAGTATCAGAGCAGTTTCCATAGACAAAGAGGAGAAGGGAGACTATTCAAGAGGGACAGAGCGACAAAGAAAAGAGTGGCAGGCGGTTTCATATTTTGCCATAGGAGATAGAGGTATGCACACGCATATGAGTGGGCTGCAATTAAATGCTGCTAAATCTGAATTGCTCTGTGTTAGAGAGGTTCCTGGGATAGACTCCAGTAGAGACAACAAATGGGGGTGGGATGAATATTCCCTTTAAAAATATGGCTAGAAATTTGTTAGTTCTTATTGATGGTGATGGTGTATTACAACCTCAGATTATGAGAGTAATCTAAATTGCTTTCTATAAATTGTACTTAGTTAAGCAATTGAAGTCTTATTTGGATGTCTCTGCCCTGCAGTTGGTTATGCAAGCTTTAGTTACAGTATTTTAGACTATTGTAATAGTCTATATGTCTGGTGAGTGTTTATCTCATGTTTTTTCAGGCTCTTTACAGCTGTTTTAATTATTTGATTAAAAAGGAGGACCTACTTCAGGAGAGGGATTCTCTCTCACAGTAGGTGATCTGACAAAAATATATAGTGTTAATTGTATTTTGGAGATAGGTACTAAGGGTAGGAAATGTTTAGATGTTCACCTGTTTTTTGGAGTATTATTAGTGGTGACATTTTTTGGGGGCTTTTCAACTAGTTTTATAGGACATAATTATTGGCACCCTTATAAAAATTTCAAATCAGTTTCAACAGAACCACATTCCCACTGCAGTAAAATTAGATGCACCTGTGATCAAGTGTCAGTACTCACATGACTTGAATCAACCAATGAATGATGGCTCTAATGTTTAAAATGGCCATATTCACTCCTTGTTCCATTTTCACAATGGTGAAGACAAGAGAGTTGCCTGAGACTGCCAAAAAAGTCATTATCATCAAACATCAAACTTCAAAGGCGTACAAGGCCATCTCCAAAGATCCTTGGAATTCCTATGTCTACAGTTTAGAATGTTATTAAGACGTTTTCTGCTCATGGAACTGTCAAGAATCTCCTAGGACATGATGGGAAGAGAATCGCCATACCGTTTGTGTGTGAGGAGCAGGCAACTGCCCGATCCAGCCCCTGTTACCTCCTGCTGACATCTGGACAAAGTCCTGAAGCTTGGGAGAGCCATCAGAGGCTTAATAAGGGGTCCACAAAACAGATTACCCCACCCATAGCAACACCACCAGAACATGACACTCAAGCCTCTCACTCAAAGGATAGTGCTGCAGGTGCGCTTGGGACAGGGGCCCCATGCCTAAGGGGCACACCAAAGGACCCTTAGACGTGGACCTTAGAGAGGCCTTAGAGGGCAATCAAGACAACAAGGGAGGGCAAGCAGAAGTATAAGCATTGACAACTGTGAAAACTGCTTCACCAGTCGGCCTTGCTGATTAACATCTCTACTGAGCTACATCATTACTTCACCTTTCTTGGAAGCCATACTAGCTGTACCAAAAAAATTCTCCCCTCAGGCAGTAAGCACCTTCAGCCTTCGGACCAATGAAAGTTTATGTGATCTTTGCCATTCCATACAAGGCATAGGGCAGCATTCTACCTGCACGCAACCATATCTGCATCAGTTGCACTGAGAACTCAAATACTTTTCACTACTAATCTCCAAACACATTCTCCACACCATACATAGGAAAGGCCCAGCTTAACAGAGTACTGAATTTAACCCCAGGTACAGCTTGCAGCTTAAGTTGATAACTTCAACTATAATTAGCTTTACAAGGCTCACACTATGCAGAGCAATATGTTCATTCTGATTACCATAATTGCATTGCTAGTAACAATTATAACATCTGAAGCCTTAATGCTGAGCTCAAACTACATACCAATTATACATAATGGTAGGAATCACAAAACAAGAGTCCCTTATCTAAGAACGAGACATAGGCCCTATAGCCTCCTAAAACAAATTGACACCCAAGTTCAAACAAAATTAGGATACCAAGATCATCCATCATTCAACCTTCAAAACCTAAAATGTATGTTAATTAATACTCTCGTTCAGTTAGGAATAAGATCCCTCTTATAACAGATTACATCATAGACTATGACTTAGACATCATGGGCCCAATATTCGAAAGGCATTTACACGATTTACAGCCCAGTAAACCATGTAAATGCCTTAAATGGATATACTCGGTTAGCCCCATTGAATATCCCTTCCTATCTCCCCTATGCACCTGATGCTATCTGGTTAGCATTGGGGCGTGTCAGGGGTATTGCATGGCAGAGCAGAGGCAGCGAAAAGCGTTAACTGAGCAGCAGCGATATTGCATGCTGCCCGTTTAGCAATCTGTGCTTTAAAGATAGGCGAGGAAAATCCTCATCTATCTTTCAGGCACAGGAACAAACTGGTCAGCATGCAATATCGCTGCTGCCCATTTAGCTACTGTGGCTTCCTGTGTCTGCAGCGATCCCCAGATATTCAATGCCAGGGGCGCATTTGACCCTGGCATCAAATAGCTGGGGTTAAGGGTCAGCAGGCATGGCTATGCACTGTAGGGGCGCATAGCTTGCCCAACTCAGTATTGGACCCCATATGTTTAACTGAACCCTGGCTCACAGAGGAAGACAATGTTCTCATGAATCTTCTGAAAATACCTGGATAAGAGCTATACAGCTGTAACAGAAGCAGCCGCAGAGGTGGAGGTGTGCTCATCATTGAGAAAGGCAAGTTCAACTTTTCCACCACATCAACAGTTAATGCACACAGCCTCAATTTGATACTCATTGAAAACCAACACATTTCAATTGGCCTGGCCATCTAGATCAGATGAGACAGCACTATCAAACATACTGGAAATAGCATGCTCCAACACTAATAGATAAAAAAACAGCTCATTCTGCTAGGAGATTTCAATCTCTCAACCTTACCACCAGACATTCATTGAAGTGATGCAATCATTAGACTACAAACAAATCATTGATAGTGCTACACACACAGGAGGAAACACACTTCACCCCGACACAACTACCAGATTCTGTAATACAACCTAACATAAATATTGATCAGGTACCATGGTTTGACCACCACCTTATATCATGCCAACTGCCATACAATTTCCTAACCCACCACAATAACTCTAGTACCAACACAGGACGCCACTTCATACACTACGATAAACAAACATTCCTAGAGGAAATTTCTCCTGTATTAAACAAAGATTCAAGCAATCTCGATGACCTCATCTCTAAATGGAATAAAACCATAGGTGAATATGCTACAGCACCAAAAACCAGTCTTAACAAACTCACCAATAACTCAAATTGGTACAGCCCAGAATTAAAACAATTAAAGACTGGTCTAAGAAGGATGGAATGCAGATGGCACCACTCACAAAATCAACATGACAAAAATACTTGCAAAATCTTGCAAAGTCTATCGACAAAGAGTCAATGAGCTCAAAAAGGAATATAATATAAAATTAATTATGTCTTCCATAAACAGACCATGAAAACTATGGCATTGTCAAATCTCTACTCAAGCACAATGACAATAACAGAACTCTCAACATGCCAACACCACATGAATTTGCAAACTATTTCCAAGCAAAGGTCGATAAAGAAGATCTCAACCTCCCTATACCACAATATGATCAAACAACCAATATAATCCTCTGCGGAAGTTCACCCCACCTTCACTTGAAAATCTAGAAACCATCATTTGTGGCCTCAACACTACAACTTCTCTTCTTGACCCCTGCCCAGTAAGCTGGACCAAGCTTGCATGTTCTGAAATAGCTCCTTTAATCAACAGGATAATAAAATATTCCTTCACACAAGCTCACATACCATCACAGCTCAATAATGGATCTTTCTGCCCTATTCTAAAGAATCACAAGTTAGTAGCAAGTGGTTTCAGAAAATATCATGGTGTGGAAACTCATCATCTCCCTCTTCGACAAGCTTATAAAAGGTATATAAAACCATGATCAAGGCTTCATTTTAATTTTCCTAAATATAAAGACTGCTTTCGATTCAGTATCTCACAAACTATTGCTTACATGCTTACAAAACATAGGAGTGCAAAATTCTGCCCTTGAATGGTTCCGCTCATACCTAACAGAATGTCAGCAACACATGAGTATAGGAAATACTAAATCTTCTCTATATAAACTCACTCATGGAGTTCCACAAGGTTCAGCTCTCTCCTTACTACTATTTAACATATGCATGCCGCCAATTTGCAAAATCATTCAGGATCACAACATTTTATACCACATTTATGCCGACTATATCATGATTTGCACTCCTTTTTCCATTGCAACGACATTCTACACTCAAATACTGTATTACAATGCTTCAATGAAATTTCCAAATGGTTATGATAACACCAGTTCAGAATACACCTCGAGAAACAGAAGTGCTCTTTATAACTAGGAACCAAAACTTCTCCACACCCACAGTTTTAAAAGTCAATAATGCAGAGCTAAAAGTTAAAGGGGAGATCTGCTACCTAGGAATAACAATTGACCACCAACTTTCTCTACAATCCCACATCAATAAAACAACCAGGACAATTTACCATAAGATCAAAACCCTTCTATAATTATGCCCTTTGATCAATCAAAATCACTTCCGAACGGTATTCCAGGCAATGATCTCCCCACACTTGGACTTCAGTAACATCATTGGCTAGGGCATCCCTAAAAACATATTACGCCCGCTTCAAATGCCCCAGCATACAGCAGCAGGAATCTTGAATGGTGTCTCCAGAACAGAACATATCACCCCCATATTCAAACAGCTGCACTTGCTACCTCTCCTATCCCAAGTTAAATACAAAGTATCCATTATCATATTCAAAACCTTATACAATATTTCTGCTGAGTACTTGCAAACTAGCCTCGAGAAACAAACCAAACAACATGTTCTCAAACCTTCTCACTGTATGCATCAGACTTATGGAATAGCCTTCTTATAAAGATGAGAAGCACAGACGACCTCACACAATTCCAAAAGCATATATACAAACTCTACTCTTCAGAAAACACTTCAATGAAAAGACATAGCAAAAAAGACTTTACACTACATCACCCACCCTAAAACTCTTGCCAGAACAGTCTCCTTATACCAGGGGTGTCCAAACCTGTCCTGGAGGGCCGCAATCCTGGCAGGCTTTTGGGATAGCCCTAATGAATATGCATGATATATATATGCATTAGAGAGATCCTGCCAACCTGACTGGTTTGTGGCCCTCCAGGGCTGGATTTGGAGACCCCTGCCTTACACCTCTGTCATTTAAGATTGTGAGTGGGCAAGGTGCAGATGTCCTAGACATCAAAAGGGTAGATAGAATTTCTCACATTCCTTCTCGATTCCCACCACCACCAAAAAGTTGTCTAATAGACCACATTTTGGTGGTGGTGAGAAGTGAGGAGGAATGTGACAAAGTCTATCTACCCTTTTGATGTCTAGGACATCTGTACCTTGCCCACTCACAATCTTAAATGACAGAGGTGTAAAGCAGGGGTCTCCAAATTCAGTCCTGGAGGGCCACAAACCAGTCAGGTTGGCAGGATCTCTCTAATGCATATATATCATGCATATTCATTAGGGCTATCCCAAAAGCCTGCCAGGATTGCGGCCCTCCAGGACAGGTTTGGACACCCCTGCCTTATACCCACCCAACAATGAGTTGAACATAACTCCATGTTCAGTAAATTGACCATTTAGCTGTAGTTAAATACCTGACCTCATCTACATAAGTTAAGCAACAATGTAGCCAACACTATGTTACTCCCCCACCATTTAATATTTGTTTGCAAGCCAATTGTTATTAGAATTTGAGTTTTATTGTACCCGCACTTTGCATTTAATTGTTCAATGTACTTTTCAAGTTGTTACATGTAAACCGCATTGACCTTAGGAAATGTGTTATATAACCCCCCCCCCCCCCCCCCAGTTAAATAAATAAATAAATAATAAAATTAATCCAAGAAGTCTTTGAAGATTAGTATACATTGTTGGAAAAATGCCACGTACAACATTCAAAGAGCTTAAGGCTGACCTGGAGCAATCTGGAGTGGTGGTTTCAACCCTCATCATATGTTGTGCACTAAACAAAGAAGGACTTAATGAGTGAAGGTCAAGGATGACCCCACTGCTCAAAGACAGACATAAAAAGGCATGCCTGATCTTTGCCCAAACCCACCCTGAGAAACCACACTCCTTCTGGGAAAGTGTTCTGTGGACAGATGAAACCAAATTTGAACTCTTTGGCAATGCAGACCAGTGATACATTTACAGGAGAAGAAATGACGCTTATAAGGAAAATAAACACCCTTCTTATGGTTAAATATGGTGGAGGTTCCATAATGTTGTGGAGCTATTTTGCTCAGGAACTGGAGGCCTGGAACATATTAAAGGAATCATGAAGTCAGAGGACTACCAAGGTATTTTGGAGCGAAATGTGCTACCTAGTGTCAGAAAGCTAGGTCTGGGTCAAAGGTCATGGGACCTTCAGCAGGACAATGATCCAAAAAAGACATCCAAATGTACAAAAGTATGGTTAAAAAGGAAAAAAATGGACCATTTTAAACTGGCCAGCAATGAATCCTAATCTCAACCCAGTCGAGAACCTTCGTAAAGAGTTAAAATCTGCCATTGTTAAAAGGAATCCTGGAAACATTCATCAGCTGGGACAAATCATAGTTGACGAGTGGGAGAAACTACCAGCAAACAGATATACAAAACTTATAGATGGCTACAAGAAACATTTGGAGGCTGTCATCATTGCCAAGGGTTGTGCAATCAGATATTAGTGAAGGGTGCCATTAATCCTGTCCAGGTCATATTTTGGGTTTTTTTTCTCAGAAATTATTACATCTAAGCTGCACAGATATCTTGCTTTTTGTTGTATTCCTTTTAACATACTATTAAAATATTATGATGACATACAGTTGGAATATTTCCAATTATTTCTCAAGATATTGTACACAACATACCTAAAATGCAAAGATGCCAATAATGTTGACCACAACTGCAGATCTGCCTGCCAGGGCAATACGGGGATTGCAGAAAAACCAAAATATGACTGTCTGATTTTTGATGAATATTCTTAGAAAAGAAAGTGCTTAGCCAGCCTTGAACTGAACTGGCTGCTGATTAAGAAGTTTGTTCATTTTAAGTTTTTCCTATTGGCATTTAAGATCTTAGATAATTCCCATCCTGCCTTTTTGAAGTTGGAGTGGTATGTACCTACCTACTAGACGATTGCGATTTGAGGCCAGTAGGTATTTCGTTGTACCTTTTGTGCTTCCAAAATACTGTGCTTCCAAAATACAGACTTCACTGCCAATGGATTTGCAGACAGAAAAAGATCTACTATAATTTAGAAAAAAGGTGAAGACTTAGGAGGTTATTCTTTTCTATGAATAGTGGGGATGGACGGTCCGATGGGGGCGTCCATCCCTGCTATTTGTGCTGGCTCCTGCCTCCGACTAACTTCCTCACCAGTTGTGCAGGGAAGTTAGATGGGGGCGGGGAATGGGTGACTCGAGGGCGGAGTCTGGGCAGGCAGTGGGAGGTCCCTGGCCCTGGACATACAGGGCCGATTCTAAGGTCAGTGACATGGGGTTTTTTTGTTGTGCCCAGGGCACAGATGGGGCAGGAGAAGCCAGATCAGGGGTCGGGCTGCAGGGAATAGGCAGTTTTTGCCAGCGGCGGGCATTGCAGCTTTTAAATGGAGCTGCGGTGTCATGGCAACCAGACGCCATGGCACCGTGGCTCCATTTAAAAGCCCTGACTGAGTTAGCCAGGCTTTTCATATATGTGCAGGCCGGACTGAATCGCAGTCCCAGCCTGCACGTACATGACTGTTCGTGATTCTAATTCCACAGGGCTAGACATGCCCTACGTGATCAGAATCGTGATCCACTCTGTGTGTCTGGTTCAGACTGGATACACAGAGGGGATCTACATACGGGACAGAATTGGATCCTTACTGTTCACGAGCTATCATTTATGAGGGGCCCAGTAGATTACAGTTTGATGATAAGTTTTATCTGGGTTTGGGTGTATTTTACAATATTCAATACTAATATACATTTGAAAAATTGATAAAATAGGGGCTATGAATAGGTTTGATAGGGGTATTTTCTTGACCCATGAGGAGCCATCCTAGTGGTCTCCGAAAGGAGAAACCCATGTTTAAGAATTCAAGGACACATTGTGAGGTCTTTTCCCCCTAGTTAATTCAATTTGTTGGCATGGCTTTGATCATTTCAGTGATCACTTGTGTATGTCATGGTTTGATTTCACTGATTTCTTCCTTGTTTGGTAATGAGGCTTTTTTAATAGCCCTCATTATTACACAATTCACCACTATTCCATCTCCCACATAGCCTCTGCACCAGCCTTGAATAGCAGCTTTTTATTTATTTTATTTATTTATTTAGCACATATTTGTATACCGCTACTTCCAGCGATCAGCAGCGGTTTGATTAAGGATACAGAGAAAATCAAATCATTGACAGAATTTAAACACTACATTGTGATTAACAAGGTTATGTGATAGGTTTTAAAAACAAATCATGCGGGTTTCATTAAAGTATACAGCAGATTTTCAAAACAACTCGAGCGAGTTTCATTATTGTATACAACATAATTTCAAGATTAAGAGATTACAGTAAGTCTCCTTGGAGTGTGTAGAACAGGTTCAATTAAGGTATATAGGATTTTCAAAATTATAATAGGGTACAGTGGGGGGTGGGGCGGCTATAATTATACTTTTCTACAGTATATAGACATTTATATTTTACATATATTACATATATACATTTTGCGCTGATTTATAATACGCTGTATCTCTTGGTGCGTACATTGTTGATTTATGGTACATTGTAGGCCTCTTGAAATAGGTGTGTCTTCAGATCTTTTCTGAAGCCCATCAGGTCCGTTATTGAGCGCAGTTCGGGCGGTAGTTGGTTCCAAAGTGATGGGGCAGTGAAGGAGTATGCTCTGTTGCTTGTGGCTACATTAACTGATCTTATACTTATTGGTACTTGCAGGTTGTTTATGGTGGCGGTTCTCCTGTTTCTGTTAGCAGGTTGTAAGGTGATTAGGTTTGTGAGGAAGGTTGGTGCCAGATTGTGGATGGTTTTAAACATCGTTATTAGGATTTTGTATTTTATACGGGCTACGATGGGGAGCCAATGTAGTTCAACCAGCACCGGGGTGATATGTTCTGCCACACCTGTTTTGGTGATGATTCTGGCAGCGACATTTTGTGCCATCTGGAGTATGTTTAGTGTTTTCTTTGGCAGGCCCTGCAGGATTGCATTACAGTAGTCGAAATGTGGTATGATGAGGGCTTGGGCTACTGTCCTAAAGTCGGTGTGTTCTATGATGTTCCTGAGAGGTTGTATAACCCTGAGTTTGTGGAAGATGGCTCTGTTTACTAGGCGAAGGTGTTTTGTCAGCTTTAATTCGTTATCCAGTGTTACTCCGAGGTATTTTATTTCAGTTTTTGTGTGATAGGTGTTGTCACCTAGGGTAATTGAGGCTGGAGGGTTGAAATCTGATTTTCTTGAGATGAACATGACTTCGGTTTTTTTGTGGTTTATGGCCATGTTGTTCCGCTGGAGCCAGGCTTGCATGTTTTTTAAGCATGTTTCTAGCTGAGAGTAGTTTGGGTTGCTTGCATCAAGTTGAGTATAGAGCATAATATCGTCAGCGTATATGTGATATTGGATTTTATGCTTTTTGAATATTTCGCAGATTGGTCTCATGTACACATTAAAGAGAAGCGCGGATAGGGCTGAGCCTTGTGGTATGCCCTGTGTTTGTGGGAAAGCCTTTGCTTTTTCGTTATTGAACTGTACCTGTTGCATTCTGTTGGAGATATAAGATGAGAACCATTTTAGTGGGGTTCCTGTTATTCCTATATCTCTCAATCTGTTTAGTAGTGTTTGGTGGTGAACAGTATCGAAAGCTGCGGAGATGTCTATGAATATGAGAATGAAGATTTTCTTTTTGTTTTCAATCCCTTTGAGTAGATTGTCCATTAGTGCAATAAGTAGGGTTTCTACCCCATGGTGTGGTCTGAAGCCATATTGGTGTTCGTCAAGTGTGCTGTTGTTGTCCAAGTGGTCTTGTAGTTGTTGTAGAACGGCCTTTTCGATGATTTTTGCTAGTAGGGCTATGCTGGATATTGGACGATAAGATGTGGGGTCTTCTCTGTTGAGGGTCTTGTTTTTTAGTATTGGTCTTATGATGGATCTCTTGAGTTGGTTTGGCATGATGCCCTGTTGGAGTGATTGGTTTATTATGTGTGCAATTTGGTGGGTGGTTTCTGCTTTTGTTGCTTTTATCCATGAAGCTGGGCAGGGGTCTAGGGGAGAGGTTGTGGTGTTGATGTTTGAAATTATATTACTGACATGTTTGTCCCCAATGTTGTAAAATTTGTTCCAGCGGGTGACGTGTGTTTGTATGGCTGTCATAGTAGGTTGTGGTTCGGTGGATGAGACATCTGGTGAGGGTGCGTGTTTGGGTCCGACCTGTGGGTTTAGTTTGCTGGCATAGTGGTCAGCTAGCGCTTGGACCTTGATTTTATCATTGTGTTGGTCCTCTTGTGTTGTTTTGCTGAGGGCTTTGACCAAGGCGAATAATTCTCTGGGTTTGTTTAATGCTTTACTTAGTACATTTGTGTGGTGTAAACGTTTTGCTGTGTTGGTTTCGTTTTTGTATTTAGAGAATATGGTTAGGTATTCTGTTTTACGTTCGTTGGTTTTGTTTTGTCGCCATTTTCTCTCTGCTCTTCGTAGTTCTCTCTTTAGGGTGGATAGAGTTTCTGTGTACCATGGTTCCATTTTGGGTCTGTGGTTGTTATTCGTTGCTTTCCATTTTGGTTCAGATATCTCTTGAATTCCTGAGTTCCAATTGGTTACTAGGCTATCGAGGTCGGTGCTTGTCAGGTCTATGTGTGAGGTGATGGAATTTATGAGAGTTTCGCTGTTGTATTTGTTGAAGCTTCTGCGGGTGTGTGTTGGTAGTTCAGGATTTGGGTTACTGGGCGTTGTGTGGATCCTAATTTCAACTAGGTGGTGGTCGGACCATGGAACTTGGGTTATTTTTATTACAGGATTATTTTCCTTGTTTGATTGTTGATCTGCGGGTGTGAATACCATGTCCAGGGTGTTACCTTTGTTGTGTGTTGCTTCGTTTATTATTTGTTTATAACCAAGTTGTTCCATGGCTTCCATGAATGTGTTGGCTTGACATTGTGGTAGTGATGGTAGGTTTATGTCTCCCAGGATGATTTGATATTTTCTGATTGCTGTAGTTGATACGCATTCTAGTGCTGTGGCTAGAGTTTCTGGGGGTGCGGACGGGGGTCTGTATATTAGGCATGTTGCTATTGAGTTGTTTTCTACTTTGAGTATATCAATGTCTTTGTTGGTGCTGTGTGTGGTGCTGGTGAGTGACAAGGTGGACTTGGCTGCAATCAGGACTCCTCCTCCTCTTCTAGAAATGCGGGGGCGGTTGTATATTTTGTATCCGGGGGCGGTTATTTGGTTTGTTATTGCGGCGTCGGTCTCTGTGATCCAAGTTTCAGTGATGCATAGGATGTCTGGCTGTTCGTCCGTGATGATGTCATGTATTCAAGAATGTTATTCAAGAATGTTATTCAAGAATGTTCCCAGATAGCTGCTCGCCAAGACCTCCTTTCTGGTCTCAAACTGAGTGAATGAAGCCTATTGGAGATGTGCAAAGCCAGAAAATGTTTGGTCTTCGTTTAAAACTAAGGGGTATGTTTACTAAGCAGTGGTAGCGGATTCCGGACGATATCAATGGGTCCGCGGCTCCAATATCGCATGGCAGCCACTACCTCTGCTTAGTAAACATACCCCTAAGTTTCAGTGATTTTTGTGGGGGGGTTTCGTGTTTTTTTGTGAATATTCATTTCAATTACATGCCGGTTATGCATGCTACTGCTTTTGTGCACATGCAAATCAATTGTATGCATGTTAATTTGTAGCTATGCGTGTGTGCAAGCAATTTGAATGTACTTTTCATTTTTAGGCACCCAAACTAACCCGAAATGCACATCCCAACATTTACCCACTTAAATTTAAAGAACAAAAAAAGAGATCATTGTTAAAATGTTTGCTTCTAGAAGTTCCTTCTTTTTATTAAGTAAATTTTACATTTCATTGTATCATTTAGTAACATAGGGCCCAATATTCAAAGGGCATTTACACGGTTAACAGCCTGTTAACCATGCAAATGCCTGCTAACTGGATTTTCGATGGCACTTACATGGGTAGTGCCATCAAATATGCCCAACTAGTCCCTTATGCGCCCTGATGCTAGCCGGCTAGCATCAGAGCGTGCCGGGGGCATTCCAGGGCGGAGCAGAGTCAGGGACTGGTGCTAACCATGCAGCACCGATATTGGAAGCTGCACGGTTATTGCTCGGTGCCTATAAGATAGATGAGGAAAACCCTCGCCTATCTTTTAGGCGCCGAGCGCTAACCGTGCAGCATCCAATATCAATTCTGCACGGTTAGCCTCGGCGGCTACCAGGCAGTGTGGCCAGACCCAGATATTCACTTATTTCGCCACGGAAGGGAATATCTAGGGTTAAGGGGTCGGCGGGCAGGGCTAAGTAGCTACGGCGTTTAGCCCTGCCCAGATGACTATCGGGCCCATAGTATATGACTAGTCAAAAAATGAACCCCCAACGGTAATCAATAGAAATGAATCACTATTAATAGATACCGTAGCAATCCCAATTCTAATTAATTAATTTTTTTCGAGCACGACTGTGGGAGGAAGGTACTTCAAAACATCCCCACCAGTCAGCTCATGCCCATTTTATTCACCCAAGTTATCTAAGATGCGGGTTTATAAGTCCATTCATGCAAAAATAACACTTATCTGATGTAAGGCACGACGTGCACGTTTCGGAGTGATCCAACCCCTGTACTTGATAATGGACCAAGGTCTGACTCAGTATGGCATTTCTTATGTTCTTATGCAGTTTTGGTAAGTGCTGAGGTGCTGTGTAAAGACTTCGCCACCGCTAATGGAGAGGGGTGGCAGCAAGCCACCCTCAGATGGTGCTCTACGCAAGTGCCTTGTTTGCCTAATGGTAGGGCTGGCCTTGCTTCCTCCTAGAACTGAGTAACTTGGCATCTCTGTAATCCTCTCTCTGCTTCCATGTAAAATAAATGAAGAAGTAAAAGCACTTTAGCCACCACTTATTTTAAATGATATGAAAGTGACACAACAAATCAAGATTTGCTTTTTTATAGCCTGCAGATAATAAAACACTTTTACGCAATTTATTTAGAGCATTCAAAGTCTAAAAGTTTTGTGACAGATGTTATAATGCTTTTGTGGGAATAATTAGCAATTAAGGCTCTGCTCAGGCAAAAAAAAATGATTCTGTTTCTAGCTCTTCATCTCCTCCACCCCCATTCATTTTATGACTTAACTACAGGGACTAGAACAAAGATACTTGCTTGAAATTCCAAACACAGGAGCACAGAAAAATGATGGCAAACAACTGAGGCCTAACTAATTTGCTCATCCTGATGTAACTAGGGTTGCCAACTGGCTCCAGATGCGCCCGACAGGCTTGATCCATTCCTGGGTTTACCCCATTGCATGCTGGGAAATGTAGTCTTGTGTTTCTTATAGAGTCCAATGGAGAAATCAGAACTACATGTCCCTGCATGCAATGGGGTAAACCCAGGACTGGATCAAGCCTGTCGGGCGCATCTGGAGCCAGTTGGCAACCCTAGATGTAACACCCGGAAGTCTATGCAGTCTCAGGCTTCACACTCATACCAATTCTTAAACAGGAGATTTTGACCCCATTTCTCAACCCAGCTCATGCCCTACCTCATTCTGCCCTTGCCCTGCCCCACCCCACCCCAAATTCTATCCCCTCCAACACTACAACCTTGAACTGCCCTAGATCTGACAGCTGCCACTTCCTGCCTATTGATCCTTGCAGAAGGAAGTATGCCCAGTGAAATTTGAACTGCTCGTGGTTGCTACAGGCTGAGTAGCTGGGTCCCAAGTCTCCCATGTTCTGGGGGAGTTTTCAGATTCCAATGTAGGAGGTCTGCTTATATGCCAAGCTCCACACCATTTTGGTAACAACCTTTGGACTACCTCAGGTCTATCCATATCCTTTTGGGGATTGTATGGCCATTTTCTAGCACGTGGTTGTCTAAGAAGGGTGAAATAACTGGAAATGGGAAGATCTAGTTGCCATACTTGGACTGTGACTGACCAGTTTCACCATTATCATTCTAGTGATTTTTTTTTCCAGAGTGCCCTCAGGTCAGTGCTGATTGCTGGCACACCAGCAGAGTCTGGGTTTTCTTGGCAAGGTATGATTGCCAGGCCTTTTCTTTCAAGGCAATGGAGGGTAAAGTGACTTGTCTAAGGTCACAAGGAGTTAGGGTTGCCAACTTTTTCACCGAGAAAAACCCGACACCTGTGGCTCGCCATGCTCCACCCATTCTCCGCCCCTAGTCCCACCCCTGCCCCGCCCCGCCCCCAGCCCCACCCACAAAATGCATTGCCTTTAACCTTTCCCAGCAATCGCGGCTTCACAGAAACAGCCGCCAGCGTGAAGGAAAAGGATCTTCACGCTGGCAGTTGTACAGAGGGAGCCGGGGCCTCGCTTGGGCTTCCCTGGCTCCCTCTGAAGCCTTCCGGTGTGCGAGCGGATCGGAAGAAAAGCCGGTTTTTTGCTCTGGCTGCTTCCGATCTTGCGGCCAGAGCAAAAAACCGGCTTTTCAAGGGCCGGTGTTACCTCTGCGCCGGCAGCCGGCCTTGCCATGGAAAAACCAGCCAGGCCGGCTGAAAACCGGCCGGTTGGCAACCCTACAAGGAGTGCCAGTGGGAATCAAACCCTGATCTCTTGAGAATGAGGTGATATCTGTAACACTAGGCTACTACTCCAGAACCAATTAGGGAAACCTGAGTTGAAGGCTGAAGTGCCTCTAAAAATGAGCACAAGGCTTTGGGGACTTATACACACAGTACATACAGCAAACGCATGGGCTTCAAAGCCCCAAGCTGTTTCAACTTCCTGTCCACCATGCCACCGGGAAAGAACTGATCGGTGGTGGCTGGGGGGACAAGGAGAGAGAGAGATTGGTTGGGGGGGAAGGGTTGCTCACTATGGCAACCATGCCGGTGATGGGAGGTGATGCTGCTGCTGCAGACTGAGCATGGCACCTCAGTAATGTTCCCTCTAATTTTCTGTAGGCTGTGTGTGCATAAAATATCAGCTGTGCAGCTTTTGAAGGAAGGTTAAACTTTTGTGCGCCACATAACGACACTCGGAGTTATGTACTTTAAAAGTTGACTACACGTCAGAATACACTATGTACACCACATTGATTGCACTAGAAAATATTGTAGAACTTGTGAAAACCATAAATACACAACAACTTTTCAAATTTCAGAACGTCTGTGTTGTTTTCTATCAGAATCAGAACCGTAATTTTTGTGCGCTCTGTTGTAAAGTATGTGCGCTCACTCGGCGAGGTGTGTGCGCGCGCACACGCACACAGCTTAGAGGGAACAGTGCACCTCAGTCTCCACTGCTGGAATCAAGGACAGGAGGCTGCCAAAGCAATAGGAGTCAGGGACAGAGCTCTGAAATCAGGGACAATCCCCAAAAATCGTGGATGTCTTGTAACCCTATTTTTCACTGAAGAGTGCATACAGAAATTAGAGTGAGAAGATGTACATAAGAACATAAGAAATGCCATACTGGGTCAGACCAAGGTCCATCAAGCCCAGTATCCTGTTTCCAACAGTGGCCAATCCAGGTCACATGTACCTGGCTGGTACCCAAAGCCCACAACTTCCACAATGCTAATCCTGTGGTAAGCAGTGGATTTCCCGGGTCCTCTTTCATAATGGTTTATCGACTTTTCCTCCAGGAACTTGTCCTCCAGGAACTTGAACCCAGCTACACTAACAGCTTTTTTAAACCCAGCTACACTAACAGCTTTAATTACATCCTCCGATAACGAATATAGGAGACGTAACATCTGCAAAAGAGAAATTTACGGGCCAATATGTAGCAGGGCTTGTGCAGTTAGCAACACCTGCTAACCACATGAGCCCCTCTGACTATGATATTCAGTGGCACTATCAGGCTAATGCAGAAAGCCAGCACTGAAGTCACGCGCTATCAGCTTTTTTTATTTGTTACTTTTTATTTACCACTTATTAAACATAATACATCCAAAAAATTACATTGAATGAAAAGAAAATAGGTTTTACAAAAAAAAAATTGAAAACATTCTAAAGATACACATCTCCCATTTGCAAATATAGACCTCAAGTAAAGGAATATTGAGGAAGTACTAGGAACAAAATCAAAAAGAGTAAGAGTCTCGAAGGCCTCATAACAACCCACACAAAATTTATAAAAGCAGGTGAAGACTTAGGCATCAACCGTATGTGAAGGACCGGCAACTTCCTCTAACGCAACTTCCCTAGCTTCCAAGAACTCCTGAAGCTGCCTAGGATCAAAAAACATAGATCATTTCTGTTTAAATAATACACAACACAACAGCGTTTTATGCCTGTTTGCAGAGCACCAATAGCACACGACTTCAGCACAGCTATGCAGAAATGGGGCTTATATGCAAATGAGACACGTTAAACCATGTGCAAAATGGAAGCATTATGCTGGGAGAGCAAGCCAAACACATGTGCACAAGAAATCAGCGCTGGTTTGGCATGCTCTCCCAGAGAAATGGGCACCTCATGGCTAATTTGAATATCAGCCTGACAGGATTTTAATGGCATTGGGGAGCAATCGCAGCATTGGGAAAAGTCCCCGATGCCATCAAAATACTATCGGGGGCCTGTGCTCCAACAAAAAGTCACTCCCTGATGGCCTAGCAACCCCAGAACCCCCACCACCACCCTGCTTAAAAAAAACTAACCTGATGATCTAGTGGCCTCAGAACTCCCTCCCGGTATCTTTCAAAGCAGGAGCACCGCCTACGTGCTCCCGCTCTCGGTTCACCATCTTGGAAAATGGCAGGGCCTAGCCCCTCGTGGTGTATCCTGATATTCAGACTGCCAGGATGCAGCGCACGGTTCAAGGTGCTGCCATATTCCAAGATGACGGACCGAGAGTGGTAGCGCGTAGGCGGCACTCCCGCTTTGAAAGATACTGGGAAGGGGTTCTGGGGTTGCTAGACCACCAGGTTAGTTTTTTTAAAGCGGGGTGGGGGGTAGTGGGATCGGGCCACTAGAGCACCAGGGAGTGACATTCTGTCGAGGCACCGGCTCCTGACAGTAATTTTATGGCACTGGGGGGTTTTCTCAATGCCGGGATCTCCCCCAGTGCCATCAAAATCTTGTCAGGGGCATGCGCTAAAGGTTTAAGCCACCTCAGATCCAGGCGTAGAGAGATTGGCGCTAAAGCTGGTTGCAAAATCCTCTACGGCTGTCTCTGCATCGGGCGCGGCAGTCATTTGCATACCAGATTATTGCGTGCGGCTCATTTGACTGCAATTTAAATACTCATGGCATTAATTGGGCGCTAGCTTTTCTGCCGCCATTTACGCATCCGTCTCTTTTCTGCATTTGATGTTAGCTTAAATGTGCTTAAAGTGTGCATTAACCTGCTATTTTCAGTTCTTAAAGGCCATGCTAGTGTTCTGCATCGGCCCCTATGTGAATAATGCCGCTGAATATTTCCTCTGACTACTGCAGCACTATCCAGATAGTGCCGGGATGGTCTGTGGGCAGAACTAAGGCAGTCCTTGGGGTTATCTGGTTAGTGACTATATTTAGTCTACTAAGCTAATAATAAACCATATAAAGATAGGTCAGAAAAAAAGCACTCCTAACTTTATTCAGTTTTCTATCTGGCTGAATATCACCAATATCCGGATAGCGCCAGCAGTCAGTGCCAAAACTGATCCGCAGAGATTAAGCCTTGTTCACCTTCCGGCAAGTAGAAGACTAAAGAATAAAAATATCTCAAAAACAAATACTGGCCGGTATTCAGCAGCCATGGTCATTGTCTTGTTTAAACACCAGAAACCAAAAAGAATTTAGATATTCAGTGCCAATGTCTGGATAGTGACCAGCACTGAATATCCGGATAGAGCAGTCAATACTGGCACTATCCAGACAGCTGCACTATCAAGCCCGCTATGTGGATAAATCTATGCAGAAAGTAAGGAAGCCCTTTTGCTGTCCTGAGTTTATTGGAATAGTTATCTGGATAGTGGGCTTCATAGCATCACTATCTGGATAATTCTGGGGACCATGATCAGCTATTGGACCGACCAGGCACTAAGGATGCCTGGAAGAGTTTTAGTGGCACTGAAAATTGCTAGAGAGCAGCAACTGTTAGCCAGGAAAGTGCTGCTGGCTGGATGCTATCAGGATAAGTGCTGCTGAATATTTACCCCATACATTTTGCAAAAACACATCTAAAAAAGAATACCCTCTTGTCTCTTAACATCGATCTTACTGATCAGTCTGAGAATCTTTGCTTACTACCTAGCCCTCCGTCACTTATTGCGTTTAAGGAACCTGTGCGCAGATACATCCAGAACTGGACAAGCTAGAAATGTACCTAGTATGACTCATGAACCTGGTGCCCCCCCCCTCCCTCCACCCAACCACACCCAGAAACTCGGTCTTGACATACCACTTCTGTACTTGTGTCCTGTGTGACCATACCACTTCCACAGCCCTTTGTACGACCCAGGATACATCTTTCTCTTTCAAATGCCAAACTTAAAGAAACTGATTGATAGACACGTTTCAGTTCCACCTGGGCATTCAACATTTTTGCCTACTGGAGTCTTACTAGAGCTCTTATACACTTTGTGAAGCCTGAACTGATCAGTCTGATTGACATAGCTTGTGTTGCTTATTTATGCTTGTATAGTGGTGACTGAGCCAAGAACTAAATGGCCTCCCTTAGAGACAGATCTACTAAAAGGCACTACCGGGTTACTGTGAGCTAACATGAAGTGAGGTGATTTATTCTGAACTGTATCTGAATTCAAGAAAGCATGGGACAAACACAGACAATCTCTAAGGAGAAAAAAAAGGACTACAAAGCTTAGTAGTTGGTCTGGAAGGGCAGACTGGATAGGCCGTATGGTCTATCTGCCATCATTTTTCTGTTTCTACCTTTCTTTTTTCCATGGGTCAATGGGACCTACCTTAATGGCAGTTGCACTTTAGTAAATTTAGCCCTCTTATTGAGGGTGATTTTTATAAAGTCCTATATAACGTAAAATTTTTACATGTATTTCATTCCCATTTAGTATAAAGTATATGCATATTTTACTTTATCAAATAGGTGTGGAAGTGATCAAAAACACACGTTACATCTAGATGTGATCATTTACACCAGCTTATATAGCTAGTATACTGTAAATGTCCACAGATAGATTTCTCAAGAATGTGCAATATAATGTGTTGTTTTTTTATTTTATTTATCAAAATTTACAATATTAACTGAAATCAGCAAAGGAAAATTCCATTAAGCACAACAAAAATATTCAATATTTCAATTCAGCAAAGGAAAAACAAATATGGACTCTAATAATAACAAAAAACAAGAAAAAAGTCAAAATTATCCACAAAAAGAGGTGAACAACATTTCGCAGCAATTACCCGCTGCTGTTATATCCTCTTTATCTGCTAAAGGTTTCTCCAAATGGGAAACATCAATAAAGGAAAAAAGTCCCCATGCAGTGTGACCGAGCACCTGCAGGGAAAACGAAGAAAGAAACTAGCCCCGAGAGCTAAGACTCAGAGTTTTAAACTAAGAAATTGTTTCCATCAAAGTTGCGTACTACGAGTCACATCAGGAAAAATGTTAATACGCTATCCACAGAATTGGATCTCCTTTGAAAAATAACCTTTAAGAATTCTAATCTTAGTAAATTCAGAAAGAAAAGTCACCAATAGTGTGGATCGGCGAGCAATTTTATCTATGGAATCCTCATATGGAGTCCTCAAGGAAAGTGGTCTGGTTAGGGTAAAAGATAGGGCTAAAACATCAAAGGCACCCTCAGAAGGGTTAACCACATGCTGACGAATAGGGAGATAATATGCATTCAAGAATTCTATTGACTCTGTGAAACCCAAAACTTCAACAAAATATTTCCTGAGCAATACATCAGGAGATAGCAAATGTGTTTGCAGAAAATTTAAAAAACGCAAATCACGGGCCCTAGAGGAATTTTCTTGTGCCTCTATATTTGCATGAAGAACAAAAGAATCTGTTATATATGCCACCTGGGCCTGCTGAATAGGCTGCACCAGAGATTTTAATCTGGAGACCACAGTGTTGGCTAAAGATATCTGATTACCCAAATCTTGCCCAAGTCACTGACTCCTGTGAAAAAGTGCATTATGAGAAACTGTGGAGCTTAACTTACAATTAATATACCTAATAGTACTTCAAATATCCTTCAGCGAGATATCACCATCTGGGCGGACAGTGAGGGGCTCAACCATAACCCGAGACTCCTCAGATGACGCCTGCTGTGGAAAAACAAAAGCCTCAGAATCCTGAATCTGCCTACCTGAGGATCTAGATTCAACCAGAGTAGAAGATAATAGGGGACTAGGGCATAACGGTGGGGTCCTACCACCCAAACTGAGCGAGACCCCTTCAGGTGAAGACTGCTGTGCCAGGAGGACAAGGTGTTGATCCAGGGGGCCAGTCACCTTGCCTGTCCCAACACTGGATACAACCTCCGTACTCCCTACCGTCTTGCGCTTCCCCATAAGCAAATAAACAACTAAAAAGTACTATGGAGCAGAAGATATGATAACGCACAACTCTACTCGCCACAGTGTCATGAAAGGGGCATTACATGACCCTTCATAACACACCCCACGGTTGCAACCCACGGTCATAGGAAACAGTGGGAAAGATGATAAAGTCCCGGGGGGGGGGGGGTCCTTCCACTACCAATGCTGTCCTCTCTGTGCCAGTCCGGAGACATTCAACAAAAGTCCCCTCTGTTAGAGCAGCATTGAGCAGGCAGTCCAAGCCAATGTCTGGGCCAGTGAGCACCTCTTACACACTGCCAGATTAAATCCCTATAATGGTATTTTATAATTTATGCACATAGTTACAACTCAAACTCCGCATATATAAATGTCCATAGTGAGATTACATGCCATCAGCCAAGCACACAAAGAGGCTTGTTTACTAGTGTGCACTACTCGGGTGCCATGGGGATAGCATATGTTTTTGGCGCCATAATAAAAAGTAGAGCTGTGCCCTGTACTAAAAAAAAAAAAAACATGCTTCCTGGGTAGTGCGCGTATGGGTGGCACCTGGGTGGAGCATGGTCGTTCCTCCCAAGGCACCGTTAGCATGGGCATCCAAAGGCCACACTGCCGGTGCTTGGCGGGGAGAAACTACCACCGGCAAGATGGGTGATGGTAATTGCTCCTTGCGGCAGTTTTAAAGCAGCAACTTGTGCTAAATTCAGGGGGATGGTTGTCCCTGCCCCCGGTATTTAGTGCAGTGCCCCACGTTAGTAATGCGGTCCAAATCCACAATACAAGCATTCCCCTTACTGACAGAATAGCAACTGGCTAAAGGACACACGTTAAGGCGTATTTACAATACAAGTCATTGAAAATATGTGATTTACGTGCATGCATGGAATCCTCTCCTCCTCTTCAGCCCCGATCGGTGGTTGGCCACAGAGGAACGGGACGCAGGATTCCCCCACCCCTTGCAGCAGAGGCCAATTGGAGCCTCACTGGACAGTTTAAACAACACAGTGCTCTCAGGTACACCCGCGCCTGTCAGGCCTGCACCTGAGGGCCTCACCAGAGGGCCCTTTGGCATGGCCCTTAGGCGAGGACTGTCATCAATGCAGCAGAACATCAGGAATTCATACAGCCAGCCATACAAACATATTGCTAAGAAGTGACCATCAAGATCCCAATGGGTGAACCTTAATCTACTTATGCCAATTCCTCTCTGGTAAGCCAGCAACACATGATACTGCACATACTCATACACCACATGGTGATTTCTCTCTCTCTGATCATCCTCCTAACATCCACACAGGTGCTCGCTATGCATTGTAACACTATTCCAGTCCTCTACAGACCAAAGCTACTGCACCTCACAACTTGCCATAAAATAACGCTCCCAAAAGCGACACACAGACTTCTGCAAATCAGCATAGCTCAAGCACCAGACTCAATCACTCTTACTACCCACTCAAATGCTCACTAATTAATGCCCACTCAGTTTGTAACAAAATCCAAACTTCAGTAGACTATATACAACTTACTGACACTGACTTAATGTGCATCATTGAAAGTTGGATCACAAGCTCTGACAACGTTCTCCTCAACCAGCTGCTTACACCTCACTACATGTTGTTTAACCGCCCCAGAACAGACAGAAGAGGTGGAGGGATTCTAATTCTGGCAAAGAAACACCTGAACCTTTCCATGGTTAACTATTTCCAACTGCGGTCACACTATATGCTTGATATACGGAAAACCCACCGCCAACACCGATGAACTCTCAGTTATACTAGACGAGGTATGCACACATACAGCATCCAAAAAAAAACCACTTCTTCCTCATGGGAGACTTTATCCTCCCAGCCACAACAACAAAGCAAGCCAGTGCATTCACGAACGCCATGGAAACTCTACAACTGAACCAGATAATTGACACACTTACTCACTACAAAGGTTCTCTCCTTGACCTCATATTTGTACTCGATGCATTACGGAAAATGGATCTAAACATTCAAATTGACCCTGTGCCTTGGTCCGACCATTCCATGATCTCACTCAGACTTCCGAACAATATCCACCTACCAAATCTACCCCAACAGCAACAACACAGATGGCGATTCAAAGCATTCAACCCACAACCTTTCCTCGATGAGATCTCTTTACTTATAGATACCGACATACCTGACTTAGATTGTTTCATCAGCTCATGGAACTCTGCAATTAATGATGTAGCAGTAGTCAATGAACGGCAATCTACAACTCATCCTAAATCCATGCATCCCCCCTCCCCCGGTTCTCCAGTATTCTCTACCAGCTCAGACGAAAGCTCAGGCTATTAGAAAGAAAATGGAAATGTTCACAAGATGCAACCATTAAGCAACAACTCCTTGCCAAGCAGCTTAAATACAATAGTCTATGCAACAACAGCTGAAAAGAATACTACACAAACATCCTCACGAAATCTCTCAACTGTCTCAGGGAACTATTCTCAATCATGTCCCACCTAACCAGTGACCCCAACTCAATGGATTCAACAAACTCAAAAATGCAACCTGACCCACAGGTTATGGCTGACTTCCTCTCCGACAACTCCACAGCACTATGACCCACCACATTAACAGGATAACTCATCTCAAAACCACTTATGGCACATGTTAAGCCTAATAACAAAGAGAGAACTCTCAGATATTATCAGCAGTATCAATACTACAACATCCCCATTGGATCCATGCACAGTGACATGGATAAAATGAGGCAGACTGAGGCAGACAACGTTGGAAGATTTTTGCGTCCTTGCCGGACCCCTGGAGTCTACCTTTTTAAATCAGCCCGCACTCCACCGCCTAGACCCGGAAGCAGTTGGCTGAAGGAAGAACAGGAGGGCCCTCAGGCTGATGCGGATGGAGTGGTTGTCTCCTCTGGAAGTTCTCCAGGACAGTTTCCTCCCCTTTGGAAGCACAGCCCCAGTGTGAGGGCTGTGCAGCGGACTGTGAGTGAAATTGCACGGGGAGCTGCTCCAGGACTTTTCCAACTTCAGAATCAGGTGGGAGTGGCGACTATGGAGTCTTTCTGGGAATCCTCTGTCTTACCTCTTCTCTCCAAGCATTTTCTTCATGTTTTGTGGGGGATTTGACTATTATGTCCCAGAGGGTGGTGGAGCAATCACAAGCACTGGGAAACCTGGTTAATAAGTGTGATGAGCTGGAGCCAAAGATTAAAGATCTTCAAGTTTTAGGAGAATCGTAGGTGAAGGACAGCAATTTAATACATCGGAGAGTGGAATATCTGGATGACCAAGTCCAAAGAAATAATCTCCGTTTTTTGTACTTCCCTAGATCTCCCCTAGTGACTCCAGTTGACATAGTCAGAAAATACTTGACTGAAGTATTGGGGATGACAAGTGAGCTGCTCACACCACTGGTGAGGGCTCAGTATCTCTCTGTGGGAGGGGGTCCTCAAATAGGGGAGGGAGAGAGAGAGCTCTAAGGGGCTAAATCTTACGGCCTTTCTTGAGTCATTCCTGGAGGTAGTTACTGACAGAACTACACTGATGCAGAATAGCGCAGTAAATAAGAGAATGTAAATAAATACACTTATTGCCACTTTTGCGCTTGAGTTCGACCATAACTCTGCTATGCATTTGTATTTCTGTAATATTGATAAGCAGTTTTTTGGTTCAAAAATACGTTTATTTCCTGATTTGTCTAGGTCTATGCAAAAGAGGCGACAGGAATTCCTAATGCTGTGCCAGAGGGTTTTGTCCCTTGGGCTTACCTTTGCTTTGAGATTTCTGTGTATTTGTTTAGCCATTTTTGAGGGTAAAACATTTGTGTTTTATGAACCAAGTCAGCTTAATGATTTTCTTATGGCTAGGGAGGAAGCTAAGGGGTAGATGGTATCCCAGTAGCACACTGTGATTTGTTGGAGGAGGGTTTTTGGAGGGAGCTGAAGGCCTGTAAATTGGTATGAATTATTTCCTATTCTTTCTTTTTCTTTTTCTTGGATCCTATTTCCTCACTTTGTGGTCTTAAGAGGTATATTGTTAAATTGATGTTTTGGTTTTTTTGCCTTGTTTTATTTCTTAATTTAATCACTTGATTGTATATTTGAGTGAGTTGTATAAAATTGATAAATACAAAATTTTAAAAAAATCCCTTCTCACTGAGTTCACCCCAACTATTCTAAAGATAGTCCACACCTGTTCCCAACTCTGAAAAAGGCTTCAATTTGCCCTATACTGTAGAATCCTTCATTAGACATAACTCACCCCAGTTCATATAGACCAATTGCCAGAATCCCGTTCCTGGCTAAAATAATTGAGAAACCTATACAGCAATAACTCCAAGACCATGTTGATTCTCATGCTCCATTGGACCCCCAACAGCATGGCTTCCGCCGTCGGCATGACGTTGACACACTCTTCCCTGATCTCGTCAACTGGCTCATCATAAGCCTAGACAAGCCTCGCCATGGATTTGTGATGATCTTCCTGGACATCAGTTCTGCATTCAATTCAGTATCACATCACGCCATGCTAGACAGACTCAGAAGCATAGGTCTGATCAACATAATCTTCAATTAGTTCATATCCTACCTCTCAGACAGAACCATGCAAGTAAAAATCGGATCCAGCAATTCCAAACCATTTAACTTAAGACAGGGCATTCCACAAGATTCGGCCCTGTCTGGTTTACTATTTAACATCTACATACAGCTCATATATAATCTGCTAAGAAAATGGAACATGCACTTTCACCTTTATATAGATGACATCATGTTCTATATGCCATTCAACATTCTCAAGCTGGACTTCACAATCATATCAGACATCTTCACTGCTGTCACAAACCTTCTCACCGATCTTAATCTTGCAGTGAATAAAAACAAAATTGAAGCATTACTAATCTTCAGAGACCAAGCTTTCAATCCTCTAGACAAGCTCACACTACATAACTCTGAAATTAACATAAAAAGTAGTCAAGTATCTTGTCCATTGACAGCAACCTCAACATGCTTTCGCACATCAAGAATACAGCAAATGCAGCATACTGGAAACTTAGGGGCTTGTTTACAAAGCCGCAGTAGCGGCTTCCGCTCGATATCGGAGCCGTGGCTCCATTGAATTCAATGGGGCCGCGGCTCCGATATCGGGCGGAAGCCACTACCGCGGCTTTGTAAACAAGCCCCTTAGACTCTTAAAACCCCTATGCCCTCTTCTACAAGACAACGACTTCAGATCAGTTTTTCAAGTCATCATTACACCCCACCTCAACTACAGCAACATTCTATATCAAGGGCTGTCAAAACAGGCATTATACCCACTCCAGATAGTGCAAAACACTGCCGCTAGAATCCTAGCAGGCATATCAAGTCGTCAACACATAACTCCAACTCTCCCAATTACCCAATGTATTAAACACAAAACCATAACCACCACCTATAAAATCCTTCATAATCTCTCCTCGCCCTGTCTCGAGGATCAAGAGCATCCAAAAGACCCAGATCAGCAAATCAGAATCTTCTGGCCATCCCTCCTTTCAAAACCAAACGTACGCAACAGACAAGCAACAGAGCCTTTTCGCTATATGCCCCAATGATTTGGAACTCCCTACCCAAAGCCATCAGATCTGTTTAATCTACTCAAGATATTATTTATTTATTTAATTAAAGTCTTTTCTATACCGCTCTTTTTAAAATCAGCTTGGTTTACAGTTACAACAAGTTTGTACAGTCCCGGCCAAGCCGGTATTGTACTTACAATGACTATTTACACTGAACAGGATTTGCAACTTGGATTAACTGGAAGAAGCTATTAAAACGCACCTCTTCATAGAACACTTTGGGCCTAATGACATTACCTAAACGTATATACCATAGCCACCCATCCACTGTTGACTCAATCATAACCCCCATATTTAACTCCAAGTTATTTACCCCTTGTTCTTTGTAAAACAAATCTCTTGAGAATGTGTGCTGTTGTTCAATGTAAACCGCCTTTGCACAAAGGCAGCATATAAAAACTGTTAAATAAATAAATAGATGGTGCATAACTTTCCACAACACCTTATAAAATTGCCCCCCTTATGGGCAGACTTCAAGGAAACTATCCTGAGCCCTATGACTTGACTCAACATGTCAGAACGGGCATAGACCAGAATCGTCTCAGTACAGATACTGTTGCTAATAGGAAAACGATTCATATTGTGGTTGAATCAGCTTTAGTGTCTTAGTTAAACAAGATGAAATCAGTTGACACTGGAATGTCTTCAATAATTACAGCTGCAGCGGTGAATTTGTTATGCTACAGGACTGAATACCAATTTTTTATCCTTGCATTGCTCTAATAGAGAGATTCTAGTAAAACACCAAGTACATTCTAAAGGGAAGATTAAAAAAACACTTCCCATCAGGCTGTAACCAGTAATTGTGCAATCTTCTAGGAAGATAGCTGCGGCTTGCCCTGCAGCTTAACAAAGCTACACAAATGCCTCTGAGGTTCTCCTTGGCTTTAAATTGCAGTTTCTGTTAATTATCCAGGACTGTGTGAGAGGTAACTGGTTGCTCAGAGGTTTGTATGTATTGGTAGCAAAACAATATTAAATATTTCAATCAAGTCTCATCTAATGACGCTTTGTTATGTGGTGTTCATTAGTCCAGTGTAATAACTAATTATCAGGGAAGTTGGCTCGATAGCCTTGCCCATCAGTGTTTCCAGGTATCTTTTTGTACTATAAATATTATTCTTCATAATATTTTGCAGTTGTCTTCATTCCTAGGTTTTCTTTGGAGGCTTGGTTGAAACGGCTATCTGAGCACATGTGAAATCAGATGAAGGAATATTTTGCTCCCACCACTTTGCTGTGACCTGCGAAATGCAGTATAAAAAAAATTCAAGCAAAGAATAACATGCACTATAAGCAAATTGTACTTTTCTCCTTAAAAAAGTGTGCGCACTTTGTAAGCATATGTAGTGGAGCTCATTTAAGCAAATTTTCCAAAAAAATGTAGGTAATTGTAAAATAAGTAATGGTTAAAAGAATCTTTCACTTGTTTAAACTGGAGAAATGTCTTTCTTGCTGGTAAGAAAATGATACAGAATACATTAGATTTGTTTAAAATGTTGATAAAAATAAATAAATTAAAAAAAATGAAAAAGCTATGTAATCCCTTGTCCTGTGAGTGGGGTGCTATATGCACTCCACTGCGGTTGAATGAAAGAAAAATGATGGGTCCTGGAAGGGGGGAGGCAGTTGCCCCAGGGTACTCACTGCCTGACTGACCTGTTCAACCCCTCTCCTCAAAGCTCCTCACAAGAGCACAGTTGAAAAAGAGAGTAGCCTAATGGTTAGAGCAGCAGGCTGAGACCCAGGGAAGCCAGGGTTCAAATCATGCAGATGCTCCTTGTGATCTTGAGCAAGTCACTTAACCCTTCATTGCCTCAGGTACAAACTTAGCTTATAAGCCTTGGTGGGGGGAGGGAAAGAATAATGCTTAGGGGTATGTCTACTGAACTGGGCTATCTGCTCCTAGGTCCCATTGAATAACATGGGACCTAGGTGCAGATAGCCTGGGTTAACTGTTAGCCTGGCTTAGTAGACATGCCCCTTAGTGTAAATCACCTCTACTAAGAAAAGGCAGGAGCTAAATCCAACTCCCTACAACAGGCAAGATGCTCAAAAAATAAATAGAAAGGGGAAATCAAAATAGACCACACCAGAAATTTACACAGCAGGAAAAGTAGCAGATATTGCCCTAGGAGCCCTTTCATTTTATCTAACTAGGCTTATATGCCACTTTTCTACCAGTCAAAACAGTGTACATTCAGGTACTGTATATATATTTTTCCCTTGTCCCCGAAGGGCTCACAATCTGTTTTTGTACCTGAGGCAATGGAAGGTTAAGTAGCTTGCCCAAGACCACAAGGAGCACCTGTGGGACTAGGAACCCCCAGTTCATCCGGTCCAAAGTTGCTATCCTCCAGCAGGATTTGAACCTCTGGCCCAAGGTAACTTGCCCCAACCACTAGGCCATACCTCCCCTTTTCCTAATGTACACCTAACATGCATTTACTGCAAAAACTAATGTGTGTTATGTGCAAAGCCTGCATGCTAACTGTCAGGGACATGATCAGCTTGTTCAAAACAGTTAACGCATGAATGTGTACCCTAACTATAGGTGTCGGAATTGGGTGGGCCACACGGCACTGGCGCCATCAAAATTTTGCCTCCATCCACTGAGACAGTCGCTATCATGGCAGGCTCCTTCTGTATACCCATGCAAGATTGGATCCCCGCAGGCAGGGTGGAAGGCCGCCACGATTACAGCAAAGACTCCTTCTGTCTGCCTGCAGGAGATCCCCATGGGCAGCCTTCCCCTCCTGCCTGTGGGGATCTGATTTCCTGCAGGCAGATGGAAGGAGTCCACCATGATCATAGCTATTCCTTTCTCTTCTGCCCGCAGGAGAAGGGATCCCCACAGGTAGAACAGGAGGGGAAGACTGTGGGGGGCTAGGGGCGGAGTTAGAGTGAAGCTTGGGGCGGAGTCAAGGCAGAGCTTGGCCCCCCAAATTAGAGAGATGTTCTGTGGCCCCTGATCCTAACGCACAGCACTATTAGTGTAGGTGCACTTACCTCCACCTATTGAGGTGGCATTGGGTGAACCTTCGCTAATGGCAACATTGACAGTTCGTAATATGTACCCCCATGCTAACTAAATGTGCTCATCGTGCCCACTCTCTGCCCCTAACATGCCCATTCGGCACCCTAACGTGTGATTGGCAGCTAACTTGAAAATCAGGATGTGTTGATTGTCATGCCCCTGTGGTAACTGTTACCATAGGTCCAAGCGCACAGTTAACATCTGCCAAATCACACATTAACTGCATGGCATACTTTAGCAGAAGGGCCCCTTATTCTTTCTGATAGCACCGTGCCTCTGCTCTCTGGCAGGCTTCTTTCCTGGTTCTTTCCTCCAGACTGTTTTTCTCCCTTATTCTCCAATCTTGTCCTATAAGCCAAATAACCACATTGGAAGTAAAGTATCACTCCCACAATCATTCAATATTTCAGACTTCAACGTTAATACTTCAACAGGACTAAAATTGCCCAAAAAGGGTCCCAGTTATAGATCCAGTCTTAAAAGGAAAGAAAGATTAGGCAGTCATACAAATCTCAACGTTTTACCAAATGGGAGAAAAAGCCTCAGGATATTATCACATTCCTCTATGCGGCAATTCACAGCGGTAGGGGAAATAGAACTTCACTAGCTTAAAAAACTCCCCCTTTTTTATACTCAAATTTTTGTTTTTATTTAAAAATGAAAGACTTAAAAAAGTACTTTTTCAATCTCCAATATTTCTTTCATCAATTTTTATCTGTGCAATTTCTATCTATGCACTATTCAACAATTACTGGTACCCTCTACCCACAATCTTTAAGAGGTAAAACCAGAACAAATGTAGTGATCACCCGGAGGATACACAGGGAAGTTGTTACATGCATCAGCTCAAAGGCTTATTCCTGCAAACAAAATGGAGCACAACAAGACTTTCACAAACACGCCCCAAAGGTTCCCACCAATGTTCTCATCTTAGGAATTGCTAATGACTAATCCAACTAGCTTCTGCTGCCCAACAAAGATCTTCATTTTACCCATACAGACTTCTTCAGGGGCAAAGACAGTGGAGCCAGGAACAATCCTACGCACAAACTCAGTGTCTAAAGTCACCATTTTTAAAGAGAATCACCATTAATCAGAGAAATACCCACCCAACTATAGGAGGAGCTACTCAGAGGTTAACAATATAGCACAAGAGGGCAGCACAGATTAGAGCCACAAAGAATATTACCCACATAATCAGTCTGTTATTTAAAAAAAAAAAAAAACTCAGTTTTTCCATTTAAACCTGACAATTCCAAAGTATGTAGATTAAAAATCCAGCGCTGTTATCATTGCAGCAAGATTTTACCTTGGTCCCCACCTCTGATGTTAACAGGAACATGCTCCACTACTACACATCGAAGATCCTGAAAGCTATGGTTATATTGCAAACAACGTGATTCAAGGAGCGCCGCTTCCAGAGATTTCAAGAGATTATTTTTATGTTGTGATAGACGCACTCTCAATTGCCGCACAGTTTTGCCTGCATAACATTTGCCACATGGGCAACAAAACAGACATACCACATGTGTTGAGGTGCATGAGGTTAATCAGCGGAGATAGACAGTAAAATTATTCAACATTACACTTGTTCCATCTTCCATCATCCCACAAAAAATACATGTGCCACATGCCACAAAGTGACCTTTCGGGAGATTTGCAAAACAATTATTATTATGGGAGGTCGCAGGACATAAATTCTCTCAAATTAGGAACCCTGCTATATGCCACCCATGGGCTAGTAGAGGCAAAGCATGGGAGGGCAGGTCAAACTGACCATTGCTGTCTAATTGATGATGCAAATGCCCTGGATACTGCAGAATGTTGAATGACACAGTCACCAGTCCAGCTTTACCTGAAGATACAGATTCTGGATTTTTTTTGCCCCTGAAGAAGCTCATTTGGGTGAAACAAAGATCTTTGTTGGGCAGCAGAATCTAGTTGGATTAGCTGTCAGCAATTCCTAAGCTAAGTACATTGGTGGGGCCTATGGAGGTCATTCACGAATGTGGGTTGCAGGCTGCATATCCCGGCGGGACGTACAGCCCCGCAAGCCGTCTGTTCCTGATTCACCCTCTGGCTCTCCATGTATGCCCTATGCATCAGGACAGGGAGAGCTGGCGGGGGGCGGGAGGGAGTGGGAACAGGGTGGGAGGGCGCAGGCCAGCCCGGAAACACATATAGGGCCGATTCAGGTCATGGCTCTGTATGTGCTGCCAAGCCCGCGGGTCATGCTGCTTATACCACCTCAAAGGTGGTATCAGCAGCACTTTTGGCCCAATTGGACCCAAGGAAGCCCCCCTGGGCTGAGCGGGTGTGGGGTGTCCCCGCCGCCAGATCCAGGCTGCGGCAGGCCAGCATGGGTCAGGCGGTGGGGAAATGGGGGGCCGGAGCCGCAGATGTCAGGGGCAGCTGCAGGGAGGATGTCCCCACAGGCGGAAGGTGCATGCTGGGCTGTCATTGGGCCTGATTCTGGCTACCATGGGAACGTTTTGTTCCCGCAGACCAGATTCAGATCTGCCTTCTTTGGTCTGTTTGTGGGAGAGTTTGTGAAAGTCTTTAATTGCTGTGCTCCATTTTGTTTGCAGGAGTATGAGCTGATGCATATAACAGCTTCCCTGTGTATCTTCCGGGTGATCACTACATTTGTTCTGATTTTACCTCTTAAAGATTGTGGGTAAAGACGATACCAGTATTTGTTGAATAGTGCATAGATAGAAATTGCATAGATAAAAATTGATTAAAAAAAATATTGAAGACTGAAAAATACTTTTTTAAGTCTTTCATTTTAAAATAAAAATAAAAATTTGAATATAAAAAAGGGGGAGTTTTTTAAGCCAGTGAAGTTCTATTTCCCCTACCGCTGTGAATTGCCGCATAGAGGAATGTGATAATATCCTGAGGCTTTTTCTCCCATTTGGTAAAACGTTGAGATTTGTATGACTGCCTAATCTTTCTTTCCTTTTAAGAATGGATCTATAACTGGGACCCTTTTTGGGCAATTTTAGTCCTGTTGAAGTATTAACGTTGAAGTCTGAAATATTGAATGAGTGTGGGAGTGATACTTTACTTCCAATGTGGTTATTTGGCCAGTGATATTGAGTGTTCTATTTTCCCTACAGCTGTGATTTGCCGCATAGAGGGATGTGATAATATCCTGAGGCTTTTTCTCCCCTGTTTGGTAAAATGTTAAGATTTGTATAACTGGCTGATCTTTCTTTCCTTTTAAGACTTGATCTATAGAGTGGGACCCTTTTTGGGCAATTTTAGTCCTATGGAAGTATTAATGTTGAAGTCTGAAATACTGAATGATTGTGGAATTATATTAATACTCTTGTTGCAATCTTATCCTTTGGGATACTGATTCTTCACTCTTTTTTCTTGGACTTCTAGGCACCTATGTGCCTTTATCACAACTATCCCCAGCAGCACACAAATTCACATGCACAAATTTGCACCTCCTCCAAAGAAGGAATAACCCCCTCCCCTGAGAATCAAGCCCATAGTGTAGAATACTGGGGGTATTAGTGTAGCTCCTTTTCCACACCTTCCAGACATACAGTATGCCTAACAAAATAAGCACTTTTCAGATACCTGTTCATACCAGGAGCAGGTTTAACGTTAGATGCAGTTCAAGACATCCAGGGCATTTCTAAGATCAGGTGGGGATGTCCAGGTTCTCAGGAATGCACCGGCCATGCCTCCACCGGCCCCCATTCAGATTTGATGTCCTCATGCTGGGGGGACGTCCACAGCCCCGGCTTCTAAAATGGATCTGTGGACGTCCCCCCAGCATGAGGACATCAAATCTGAATGGTGGCCGATGAATGCCCATTTGTAGATGTCCAAATCATGAATAGCACTTTTGAAATAATCCCCAAAATGTATGCAAGATTTTGTCAGCATTCACTTGAAAATTAAGATACAATGGGGGGAAAATGAAAAGAATATTGTTATGCTGAGCAGTATAGCAACTACTAATATAGTTGTTGTCACTTCATCAGAACAAATGCTATCAAGTTAGTCTGCCTTTATTGCTTTTTCAGTTAGCGAGGTGTCGTGGCTTTTGGCTTGCCTCACTTCAACATAAGAAGTTAATTACTGCAACAGTTCAAGGTGTGTTAGCTAGTGTCAGACCTTCAGCAGTACTTAAAATAGAGTAACTGTAACATACTCAAAATATTACACAAATCCATCAAGTATATAATGCTGCAAGTCATGTGCCATTGGTGAAATGAGGATGACAAAGGAAAATAAATAACACCTAAACAGCCTAGGCAGTTCACATGTGTTTTGTAATTGCTTTGATACAGTATTTACAATGAAATCCTATAGTGTCCCCACTTCAAAAGATGAGACGCCATTAAAACATCAGCTTACCATATGAACTCCCCCCTCTTGAACTTTCTCCTTCTTGAATGGCCATGCATTTTCCTTAAGTCTTCACAGCCTCCAAATACTCCAAGTACAAGTAGTAATTATGTGTAAAATTATTAGTAGATCCCCGTTCCACACTGTACCTGGACAAGAGGGCGTATCAGAGAGCTGCTGGGCCATTGTACAACTTCTGGGGCTCCTCAAGTTTTCTCTGGTAGGGAAGAAGATTTCGAATCCAGGAATGATCCACCCTAGTTTGTACCACTCTTTATAGAAAATTTGTCCAGTAAAATAACCTTTTGAGGTACCACAGTTAAGCCAATGGAGGAATTTCTGAAGATCAGAAAGTGAACCATTCCACAGAAAAAAACACATCGTCTAGGAAGGGTGTCCAAAAGTTGATATATGATATAACGCCCCCCTGGTTTTCATATATCAACTTTTAGACATGCTTCCTAGACGATGTGTTTTTTCTGTGGAGTGGTTCACTTTCTGATCTTCAGGAGTTCCTCCATTGGCTTAGCACAATAAAGACTAATATTCAGTTCAGAGCCAAGTACCATCAGGCACAAACGGAATTTTTGGATTTACTAGTGTATAAAGATCGAGGAAGTTTTTCTGCCACTTTTTATAGAAACTCTGTACAGCGAAATAACCTTTTGAGGTACAACAGTTACTGTATCACCCGGGTCCTCTAAGATGGGGGTTACCTTTGGGTCAGTTTTTACGTCTCTGATAGATATGCACCACTAAGATAGAATTTAAAAAACATGTTTTGGAATTGTTCCGTTTGTTAACACATCACTATCCCAATAAGATTATTCAACGAGCTTATAAAAGAGCATGCTATAAACATCCTGAGTGGTGGTCATGTGACAATCAATCATTGGAGTCGTTGATAAGACTCTGGCTTTAATAGGAGTGTTGCTTTATATGATTAATTCATCAGCAGTAACTACCATATTGAAGAAACACTGGTATATACTTTACATCGATGTTTTCAGGGTAGGCTCACTATAGCCTATAATCGCAGCTGAAACATTCGGGATTATGTTGTGCATTCATCACGGGAAGGTCTGATCATCTTACCAATCATCTTGTCTTAGATATCGGTCATTTTTCCTGTTCAACCTGTGACTTTTGTGTCACTACAATAGAAGGCAGAGAATGGACGGATGTTTCTACCAACAAGACTTACACATCACGTTGGCATACCACCTGTTTGACTGCTTACGTGATGTATTTATTAATTTGCCCCTGCCTGCTAAAATATGTAGGGATGTCTATAAGACCAAGTAAGAGCTGTTTACAAGAATATCGTTCAAGGATTAACATCAAGGTTCTTTCTGCACCAATAGTATCCCATTGTTTACAACATGGTTAATACTTTTCTGATTTTAAATGGCGCATACTGGATCATGTTCCTCAGAATCCTCGAGGTGGTGATAGGACCTCCCGCTTGCAATATCTTGAAAAGTCATGGATCTATCGGTTGAGATCAGTTTCACCATTAGGTCTGAACCAAGAATTAGATTGGAGCTTGTTATGATAATTGTGGCTGGAAACAATGACATGGAATGAGTACGTCAGTTTTTCATCATAAAAGTGATTCCATTCTCTTTTTACAAGATGAGCAATTCAGAGATATGAGGCTACGTTATATGTGAATGGAACCTTCTTCAAAAGTATTGCTTGAAACAGAGCTCCATGAAAATTTGAAGAACTTGAAACACAGACCTGTGTCGCATGTTAGACTATGATTCCTTATATTACTGGCTTGTTCAATCTGGTTATCTGGTCCTTTAATGGAAAAAAGAGACTGGATGATTGACTTTCACTGAAGTTAATGGCGCTATGTGTGGGAGTGGAAATACCACTGGCATCAGATAAGTTGTGGCATTTTCATACACTTTCTTGGGCATTTACTTGCTTAGTAACTAGAATAAAACAGAAGGTTTGTTATGAGAGAGGTCCCCTCCTCTTAAGACAAACAGTCCAACAAAAAAAATTAAATAGAAAATCGCAATTTTTGGGACATTTAGGGTCAAACTTTGTGATTGTGGATAGTTTATTTAGTTCTGACCATAGTTTATATTTATTTATAGTCTTTAGAATTAAGGCTAAATCCATATCCCAAAGAGTTAATGAGAGTACTCACTGGATTAAGTGCCATACAAAACAAAAGTGGTGACAAGGAGTTTCCCTGAAATATTTGTTGCTGGATCTTGATGTTAGAAACAATGAACTGTATGTCATCATACTTTAGATGGAGTGTGGTTTTCCACATTTTCATAGTACTTGATATGCTCAGTGAATTTGGGGTTTATTTTGTACATTTCAATGCAACTTGTTATCCAAGAGTATAGGATACTATCAAAAGCTTTCTTTCAGTCCATGCTACACTGAGGTTTCTGCTCTTCGTAGAACTGACCATTATGGTTTACTCAACATTAATTGGTCTTTGGTTTCACAACTTCCTTTCTTGTTGCCCTTCTGCTCTATTGCTATGATGTTATTAGAATCGATGTGTTCCTGTATTCTGTCAGCATCTGTTGCAGTGGGCAGCTTATAGATTATAGGTATTGGCCTGTACTGTAATTTAGGGACATTACTTGGGGCTCCCTTTGGAAGGATAATTGTTCTTTCTGTTATTTGTCATTGTAGTGTGAAATCTGACTGCTTGACCAACTGGATTTTACAATTTACCTTGGTTTGGGAGAATGATGTTAACTGTTTGAGCCAAAAACCGGGCATTCCATCGGGGCCAGGGCTTTTACAGTTTGGAGCTCTTTTTAACTTGCTTTCCAAGTCTTTAGTTGTTACTTCAGGCCTTTTCATTGGTTTGATGTTTGTCTTTGCCAAATTCTCTCAGGGTAGCCATTTTGCTTCCCAGTTGTGCTCTACAGAGTCCTTGTATAAGTTTATCCTTTCAGCTTTTCTCAGTGGTATTTTCACAATACCAGCACTCTTCCCTAGTACCCTGTAGAACTGTTTTGGGTTCTCTCTACCTAGTTTATTTGATATCTCTCTTTTCTTCATATCTCCATGATTTTTGTGCTCTGCTATTGCTTTCAATTTATTATTAGTGTATATCAATTTAAGGTCTTATTTATTTAGCTCACAGTCAAGCTAGATCAAGTCAAGCTATTTCCCTGTCCATGGAGGGTTTACAATTTAAGGGGCATGTTTACTAAAGTGCTGTAGGTAGCATAGGACTAATGGATGGCTGACTTGCAAATTTACTGCAGTGGGGGATAGCAGCTGTGGTACCTTTGGGGGATACACTGTGGTAGGGGAGTAATGCCATGCAAGGCATGTCACTAGCATAGTAGTAGGGAATACACAGTCAGAGCACATGTACACTGCGAAAGCATTCACTATGTACGCCTTGCAATTGCTTGCTACCAATGTGATGTTATGGCTGGAAGTAGGCTACCAAATCGCTCCAGAGATATCAGACAGCAATACCTTGGCCCCCCTACCCCACTAACAGTCAGGGCCATACCGAGCCAGAATCATGCCCTGCGTGCCCCCCCCCCTCCTCCCCATACCTCCGTCCAGCCACTGCCTGCTACTGCTGCTGCCCTCTGTTTTCTCCATGGAGCACAGGAAGGAGAGCAAGAGCAGGCAGCAGCTGGATGGAGGTATGGGGGGGGGGGGTGCGCCCGATGTGCAAGTCACTGGCAGCAACAGCAGATCTGATCCATCCCTGCTCTGATGTCGTGTCAGAGGAGGGAGGGTTCTGACCTTCAGAAAGACCCACGAAAAGGCTTAGGGGCGCATTTTGGCTGTCTGCTGTTTCCCTCCCTCCGCTGAGAGAACAAAAAGTGGCGGCAGCAGGACAACAGCAGGCAGCCAAAATGTGCCCCCTAGCCTTTGCACCCTCTGCAACTGCACTGCTCGCACAGGGCTAGATACAGTACTGCTAACAGTGCACATAGTAAGTGGCCAGTGAAGGATAGAGAGGGCTGATCTGGGAACAGGCACATCCTGCTGCCCAGCTCAGAGCAATAGGCCAAAGTACAAGCGAGAAGGGCATACATATCAGGGAAGTAAATAGAGACCATGCTGTGCTCCTTTCTGGGGGAGATAGGGTACATAGGCAGCATCTGAATGAGCAGGGGGCTCCATATGGGTGCAGGCAGGGTGGCAGCAGTGTGTGCCATGTGGAATGGCCATATGAAATCCTCTCACCATGAGGCACCCAAGGTGCCCGATTAGCTAGGCTGCAATGGAAGGTTATTAGGCCCTTAACACTTCTAGCACAGTACTCTTGCTTGTGAGGAGTGCAGGCTCAACACAGTGACCACTCAGATTTGGGAGACATATGGCTGGGGAACCCTGCCACCCACCCCTTCTACCACATGGAGCCCACAGTATCCAGATGAAACTCCTTGGTCTATCAAATAGGACACCCACCCCTGTGGCTTGACCTCTGCCAGGGGGGTGGGCAATCCACAAAGGGCACTATGCTCCCACCATGGGGAAAGCTCTGGGGACACACCACAGGACACCCTACACACCACCATGGAGACAGGCAACCCCAAGCAGCTCCCAGCCATAGCATGCCAGTTCTCAGGGAAATGAAGGCCCATAGGCCCTTGAGAGCCTACATGAGCTCCCCAGGTCTGTGGAATGCCTCATCCTCTAGGCAAGGGGCCAGGGGAAGGAACACTGATCAACCAAGCAAGCCCATTTCAGTGGTAGAAATTTAGGTACCTGTTCATAGAAACATAGAAATATGACGACAGAAAAAGACCACATGGCCTATCTAGTCTGTCCTTCCACAACAACTACAACAGTCCCCTTTTTACCTTTAGAGATCCTCTGTGTTTGTCCCATGCTTTTTTGAATTCAGTTACTGTCCTCATCTCTACCACCTCCACTGGGAGACTATTCCACTGATCCACTACTCTTTCCATAAAGAAATATTTCCACATATCACTCCTGAATCTATCTCCCTTCACCCTCATCCCATGTCCCCTCATAGCAGAACTTGCTTTCAATTGAAAGAGGCTCTCTCCCTGAACATTTATGCCACGGAGGTATTTAAACATCTCAATCATATCACCTCTATCCCGCCTTTCCTCTAAGGTGTACATATTAAGATCTTTCAGTCTGTCCTCATATGCTTTATAATGAAGACCACTAATCATTTTAGTAGCCACCCTCTGCACTGACTCCATCCTGTTCACATCCTTTTGAAGGTGCGGTCTCCAGAATTGCACACTATACTCCAAATGAGGTCGCACCAAAGACTTATACAGAGGCATTATCACCTCCTTTTTTCTGCTAGCCATTCCTCTCCGTATGCACCCAAGCATCCTTCTAGCTTTTGCCTTCGCCTTTTCTACCTGTTTAGCTACTTTAAGATCATCAGACACAACCACGCCTAGGTCCCGCTCTTCTTTAGTGGACAAAAGTACTTCACCCCCTATACTATATTGCTCCCTTGGATTGCTGCAGCCCAAATGCATGACCTTACATTTTTTAACATTAAATCCCAGCTGCCAAATTCTAGACCATTCTTCAAGCTTAGCTAGATCCCTCCTCATGTTATCTACCCCTTCCTGGGTGTCTACTCTATTGCAGACCAATAGGCCAGAGATATGTCCTCCTATGGTCAAGGCAAGGTACCATCTGCCCACAGGAACAGAACCCATGGTACCGCTACATGGCTCCCTATGCCGGTGGGGTGGTGGTCTGATAGCACATATTGGTGCCAAACCTTCATTTTGCCAATTGTTGCAGAACTTCATTTGCATGCCTCTCCTCTATCTCTGCTCTGTCATCTCTAGCCCTATGTGGCCAGTTCTGGCTGTTTCATTGAACACAGACCCTAACTCCCAACCTCTTCGTAGCTCATCACACCAGAAGACCTCCCACATCCATCCAGTGGATATACATACTTGAACATCATACTTTCAAGAGTTATGTTGCTTTGTATATATTTTTGTCCCCTCTCTCCCAAAAGATACATTCATCTGCCACAGTCCCCGGTTTTGTGAGTGTCAGGCTGCAGTGCTCTGCTTCTATGACAGATACATCATGCTGCCTGTCCAATATTCCTGCCCTAGGAGAGTGCGTGGTTCACATCTGGACATTGCCATCCAGCATTGTCAATCATGGCATATATGTGGGATGGCTAAGGGCTTTAAATTGCTTGGCATTCAGATCCAGGCTGCATATCCATGACTCGCTAGCAAGGTGGGTGCAACGTCCATCTGATCAGAGGCTGGAGATGCACAGTGGTGTCTTTGTGCCTCCAATGCCTCTTTAGCATTGTTGCGCCAGCTGCGCATGGCTTCTACCATCCACTCTCCGCCTCAACCACACCTAGTCACATGCTGTTCAGGTAGTGCGGGAGTCTTTGAATGCCTAACCCTAAACTCTGATCCACGGTTATGGCTGCTGGTCTAATCATTAGGCTAATCCTCTGCTAACGCAACATGTTTCAATTTGCCAAGAAGGCAGATAGAATGCTAGGAATCATAAGGAAAGGAATGGAAAATATAACCAAGGATATTATAATGCCTCTGAATCATTCCATGGTGAGACCGCACCATTGAATGTTATGTGCAATTCTGGTCACCATATCTTGAATAGGATATAACGGAACTAGGAAGGTACAGAGAACAGTAAAAGGAGTGGAAGAATACCCCTATGAGAAAAGGCTTAAAAAGTTAGGACTCTTCAACTTGGAAAAAAGAAGCTGAGGGGAGATATGATAGAGATTTATAAAATAATGAATGGAGTGGAACAGATAAATATAGATCGGTTGTTTACTGCTTCAAAAAATAAAAAGACTAGGTTAGACGCAATGAAGCTACAATATAGTCCATTTAAGACTAATACTGTAGGAGAAACTATTTTTTCACTCAATGTATAATATCTTTATCTTTATTTTACACTTGATATACCGCCCACGTCGAAACATTAGGACGGTTTACAATAAAACATGTCAACGCATACAGAAAGGAAAAGAACACCAATAAAATATAGGAAAGCAGTAGAGATTAATAGTGACAGGCCAAAGGAGAAACAAGCAATTAAGTAGAGGCATCACAGGGGAGGTCGAAAGCCTGTTGGAATAAATGGGTCTTCAGTAAATTTTTAAATTGTGAATAGGAGGGTTCCAAATGGAGGGAAGATGGCAGGGCGTTCCAAAGCAAAGGGCCATGAAAGAAAAATGCAGCATGACGAGTTTGTTTGAGATGGGCCTGAGAGGGTGAGGGCAAAGAAAGACAATTAGCATGTAGTGACCGAAGTTGGCGATACGGAGTATGAAGTGAAATAAGGTTAGCCAAATAAAGTGGTGTAGATGTGTGAAGAGCCTTGTGAATCAAAATTAGGAACTTTTAGTGAAATCTGTAGCAAAGAGGTAGCCAGTGAAGGCGGTAAAGGATAGGAGTGATATGATCAAACCGACTGGCAGATGAAATGAGCCGAGCTGCTGTATTTTGCAATAACTGTAGGCGTTGAAGTTGATAAGCGGGTAAATTAGCCAAAACCACATTACAGTAGTCTAGGCAGCTCATAACCAAAGACAGTACCAGAGAGGTGAGAGGAGGGAGGCAGCAGGGACCGGACCGCTCTAATTTGTCGCAAAGCAAAGAAAGACCTACGAATGAGAATGGAAATATGGTCATGAAAGGAAAGGGAAGAATCGAGGGTCACACCCAAATAGTGAAAAGAAGATGTAAGAGAAATGTGAGATGAATCAATTTGAGGGGCAATGTCTGGACAAGAGGTACTTAATGAGACCCACATAGCAGTGGATTTGGATGGGTTCAAATGAAGATAATTTGCGGCAAGCCAAGAAGCGATATGGGAGAGGCAAGCATTTAGAGCTGATTTATCCACATTGATGGGGGAGGTATGAAAGAGAAGAATAATATTGTCTGCATAAATGTAGGTGGAAACTGGATACTGTTGAATTAAAAAAGGTAGGGGAGCCAGACAAATGTTAAAAAGCAAAGGAGAAAGAACCGACCCCTGGGGAACCCCGCATGAGAGAGGAAAAGGGGAAGAGGACTGTTTATTAACGTGAATGGAGAAAGTACGGGCAGACAAAAAAGAACAAAACCATTGTAACACCGTACCCCGCAGTCCCGCATCGTAGAGACGAGAAAGCAAGGTCTGGTGATCGATCGGATCAAATGCTGAGGACACATCGAGCGACACCAAAAGAGTGACATCCCCCCGATCATGGGCGACATGCACTTCATTTAGCAGGGCTAAAAGAACTGCTTCCATACTATGTCCTGTACGGAATCCTGACTGTCTCGGATGAAGAGCATTAGTAGCTTCCACATGAGATGTTAGCTGAAGAAACACCAGCCGTTCCAATACCTTAGCCAAGAAGGGGAGATTTGAGACAGGACGCCAGTGTGCTAAAACCGAGGAATCAAGAGAGGGTTGTTTCAAGAGTGGATAGATAATAGCCGATTTCCATGGCATGGGGAAGCAGCCAGAGGATAAACTGGTATTCAAAATTGTTAAAATAAAAGGCAGCAACTGAAGCGAAGGATTGGACAGCCACCCTTAAGGATAAGGGTCTAATTGGTATGTAGTCTTCCTAGAATTGGTGATAGTCTTAAGAAATTCTGAGGAAGTAATAGTATGAAAGGTGGACCAGGTATGAACTAGCGCCCGATTAGGAGGTGAAAGAGGTAAAGCAATAGCACCCTGAATGGTTTCCTCTGCGGAGGGAGCAAAAGAGATAGAAAGGGAGGGCAAGAAAGGAGGGGGTGATTGTATAGTATTTATAGTATAGAATGTATAGTAAAAGCTGTTAGTGTAGCTGGGTTTAAAATAGATTTAGGCAAGTTTCTGAAAGAAAAGTCCATAAACCATTATTAAAGAGGGCAAGGGAAATCCATTGCTTACCCCTGGGATAACCAGCATGGAATCTGTGTACCTTTTTGGGAACTGGACAGGTACTTGTGACCTGGCTTGGCTGCTGTTGGAAATAGGATAATGGGCTTGATGGACCTTGATCTGACTCAGTATGATATCTCTTTCTCTGGCCGGCTGGATGTCCTTACCCATAGCGCCATCTGTCACCTCCTGCCCTGAGGCAGGCAAGGCTGGAGTGATTGCATCCCCTGGGTGAGAGAGGGGGAGCAGGCCCTCCAGGGAAGACTCAGAAGCTACGATGCAAGAAGAGAATCCAGAACCCAGAGATGAGGCACCTCACTTGCACAGGTGAAACAAAAAGAAGACTAGAAAGTTACAACAAGTATGACAACAGCGCAAGCTAAATCCATGATGCCCATGACAGCTCGAAGGTGCGCATTAACTGCACTTTTACTGTAGCACTGTGAGAGAGGAGAAGGGAGGGGACGCTGAAGTTGTGTGAGGCTGCTGCACTCTTCCAGATCCTTCCAATTTTTGGCTGCTCAACAGGCATGTATCATGATAAAAGTGTGGAGATGAACCAGTTTTCCCTCTTCCTATGGCTACCAAAAAGACTGCAGTCTAGTGGAGGCTCCCACATTGCACTCAAGTGAGAGAATCACCTTTTTAGGGCTTAAAGTGGTCATTCACAAGTGTTTAATCAATTTCTTTTCCTGTCAATCTTTAGATTTTCTATAGAGAGGAGAAAATCCATCCACCGTCTGCTGGAGACAAAGAAATATTGAAGGGACCTCTGGTGACTGAAGTGAATAGAGGCATAGGAGTGATGTCATCGAAACCTGGGCTTTTCATTGGTTCTTTGTCTCCACCAATTTGCTCTTAGGGGAACACAACCCACTTGTCTGGACTGGTCTAGCAGGACGGTATGGAAAGAGGAGGTTTGAAAGAGAGCTGTAAAAGGAAGGCTGAGGTACAGAAAGATTAAGAAGATCCGGGAATGTGGGAGAGCAGAATAAATGAAGAACAGAACAAGTAATCAACTGAGGAAGAGGAAGAAAGGCAGGAGAAAGACCCAGAGGTGGGGGAATTAATGACTGAGCTCCTGGCATTTATTGAAAGAGATGAACATGCTGGTTTCCAGGTGAGGGAAAGATTAACTAAGCTGAATTTAACATCAGAAGGTAGGAGCATAATAAATAAAATGAATAAGGCCATAACTTATATAAAGAGACTATCTCTTGACATCAGAAAAATAAATCAAATACAATATAGTGCAGTAAAAATCATTGCTGGAAAAGTCCTACCAATGAAAATGCAAGGCCATTAGAAAAAAAGAATAATAATGATTCCTTGGAAACAGTGCATTGATGGGAATATAAAATCATTGCATGCAGAGGTGTCCCTGATAGATGCATATTTAAATTATTAAGATCATCAATGGAATTGTCTACCTTATATGGCAGTCTTACCTCGCCCAGTGCATCCCAGGATGCACTGCGTGGGGCCAGGCGCCACCAGTTTTCAATATGGAAGCTCAGGAGCGGGAGCATGTGAGCAACGCTCCTACTCTATTGTAAAGGTATCGGGGAATTCAGGACCACTGGGCTACCAGACTTATTTTTAATTGGTAGGTGTGGGGATTGGAGCCACTAGTCCACCAGGGATTTGATTTCTGTCGGGGGCACCAGCCCCCCAACAGTATTTTGATGGCATCGGAGGCTTTCCCCGATGCATGGATCATCTGAGAGGGCACACACAGGACGTTTAAGCCACTTCAGACCCAGGCGTAGAGATATTGGTGCTTCGGCTGGTTACAAAATCTTCTGCGCATTTCTTTGTGTCAGGCACAAACAATATTAGCATTCCATTTTAATATGTGCAGCTCATTTGCCTATAATTTAAATACGCTTGGCGTAACTGTGTGTGTTTGCTTTTCCTTTGCTGTTTACGTGTGTGTCAGTCTCTTATCTGCATTAGGCTTGTCGGAACTTGAGCTTATAAATTGTGTATTTTCGTGCAAAGGGTGCATTGATCTTTCTGCATCAGCCCGTTCTTGATTTAACTGTATGCGATCTTTCTGCACATGCCGGATTTCTCACTGAATGCTTTGGAGAATATTACTTATTATGTTGCCTATGTGTGAAGACCAAATAGGCTCTTATTTTAAGCTTATTTTTTAAAGAGACATAGGTGTCTACGTGTCCTTACAAAATAGTAGTACAAATGTGGCAGAAATTCTGCTCAGAATAAAACCACGGACATTTATTCCCAGCAGGAATGGGCATCAATGTTGATTCATAAAGTATGCATACGTGCATATGTGACGCTGTGGTAGGCTATGGCCTAGCTTGGCCTGCTACTATGAAAGGCCTGTAAGTTAGGCCTGGATCCTAACTCCCATTATAGCTAGAAAAGAACCAAAAATCTGTGAGAAATGAGAAAACTGTTTTAAAATGCTTAATAAGAAGTTTTTATGAATCCATAAGTCTTCTATTATTCTCTTGTGTTTGAAAGAAAAGAAATGTTTCAATACATGCATTCCTGAAGCCAAGGATAACCTTGCAGTAGAGAAGTAACGAAATCAAGAACTGCACCATTGTTAGAGCAATCCTAGGGGGCTGGTTGCTAGACTCCGGAGGGATTTCTAATTGGACAGATGCAGAAAATGTAAAACCAATGAGAAGTTTGCATGTATCGAGTTGGAACCAATAGAAAGTTTTCATGTATCAAACTGAAAAAGAGGTATAAAGGGTTATGTCTCTGTAGAAACGTTTGCTCAGGTCCTTTTGAAGCTTTGACTGACTGGGCCTGTGCACAATAAACTGGCTTGGACCCTGTCAATTGACTCCTGGATTTATTCATTGATTGCACTTTGCTACAGCATATTCTTGGTGCGTTGGCCGGGACGTGCGAGTGGTAAATGGTATTCAAGTGAATAATCCACGCAATTCGCCTTGAGGTTTGGCCCGGTTGGAACTGTGTCTGTCCGACCGCGGGAGAAACCTCAGGCGCCGCCGGCCCCTTTGAGCCGGAGAGGGTTCCGCCTGCCTCGGCGGACCATTGGGTCCAGCTGGCCAACACCTCCGACCCAGGGGAGTCCAGGTTCCAACTCAGAAGCTGGTGTGGTATCGGGGACCGGATCGGGTGAGTAGACATTTTTGTGATTCAATAGTCAGAAAGAATAGCCTGGGACAACGTCTTGCGTGCGCAGGACTAATTTGGTATATTTGGTATAGACTAACTGGGAAATCTCGCATGAGTATGCGCGAGACAAGGGAGCCTGATCACCTCCCATAAGGGCGGTCCTAGTAAGCTCTGCGTAAGTGAAAGCGGAAGCTGAAGCCATCGACCCTTCTTGTTTGGAATAGTCAATTAGTCAGAAAACCTGGGCACTTGAAATATGATATCTTGTTGAAATATTCTTGCTTGTGTGAGTGAGAGGTCTTGAAATACAGACCGAGCGAGAGCGGACTCCTAAGTAGCACAGTTCCTGGCCGGGCGACCGCGCCCAGGTCGCAAACAGGAGGAAGCGAGTGGTGTTTGTCCCCTCCCAGTGTTCTGTGGGCTGTACGGACCCCTTACCTACAGCCATACTACCTATCCTTATTGTTCGTTGTCTTGTACGTCATTACGTGTACGTAGGGTACGTAGCGTACGTAGATACGTTGAGTACGTAGGTCGTGTACGTAGGTACGTTCAGATTATGGGAGGGACGGAGTCCACGCAAACTCCGTTGGCATATATGATCAAGAATTTCCGTAAAGGATTTTCGGGTGATTATGGTACGAAAATGACTCCATCTAGACTAAAAATTTTATGTGAAAGGGAGTGGCTCGCGATAGCTGCTTCATGGCCCCGTGGGGCACCTTTGATTTAGAAACAGTTTTACGAATTCATCAGCTTATACTAAGAGTGTATCCTGACCAGTTCCCCTATATAGATTCCTGGTTAAGTGTGTGTGAACAGCAGCCCTCATGGATGAAGCGCTGTTATGAGGAGCGCTGTAAAATATTTGTAGCTACTACTAGGGGAACCAGAAAAGCTAAGGAAGAGAAGCCGCCTGTGTATTCTGCCCCAGAGTCCCCAGATATTCTGGCCAAGTTACCCCAGCCCCCACAGAAGTTAGTTCCCACAGCACCACGACCTGAAGTAGAACCAGATGAAGGGCCCCAGAAAATGCCGCTGCAGCAGTCTAAGAAGCACCCTACCCCGAGTGATAGTCCCGAGTCAGGCCCAAGCACAGCGGGAGGACTCGAGTCCTCTGACGAAATAGAAAGCGGAGGTTCTCCTGCCAGTTCAGGGTCACCCACCAAGGAGATTTGTGTCTGGGAGCCTTATGATTTAAGAAGCGTAACTCCCAAGAAAAAGGAGAAAGCAGGGCACCTAATGCCATTACGCCAAGTGCCTGGAATACCTGTTTTAAATGATCAGGGCCAGATGGCAACAGGACCAACCAGCTTAGTTTATGTACCCTTTTCCACCACAGATTTATTGAACTGGAAAATGCATTATGCATCCTATACAGCCAAGCCTCAGGAATTAACGGAATTAATGTCTAGCATTATGCAAACCCATCAGCCTACCTGGGCCGATTGTCGCCAGCTCCTATCTACCCTTTTTACTACTGAGGAGCGAGGGCGAATCGGGCAAGCAGCCCTCCGTTGGTTAGAAGAAAACCCTGTAGAAAGGGGAGGAATTAATCCCCCACAAGCAGCTGTTGCAGAATATCCCAATGAAGATCCCGGGTGGGACCCAAATGATGAAAGGGGGGCGGCGGCCCTAACCAGATTTCGCCAGGCCTTATTGCAGGGCCTGAAGAAGGGAGGCCAGAGGGCCATGAATATCGGGAAAGTATCGGAAGTTCTCCAGGGTCCAGATGAGACCCAGCGGCCTTTTATGAGCGGTTATCTGAAGCTTATAGATTGTATACCCCATATGATCCCGCCGCTCAGGAAAATCTACGCATGATAAATGCGGCCTTTGTTAGTCAGTCCCAGAGAGACATAAAGCGAAAATTGCAGAAATTGGATGGATTTGCGGGCATGAATACAGCTCAGTTAATGGAAGTCGCTCAGAAAGTATTTGTGAATCGTGAAAATGAACGAGACAGAGAAAGTGAACGAAAGATGAAGAAGAAGGCAGATCTTCTTGCTGCTGCTATAAATGAATGACGTGGAGGAGGTTTTCCTAATCAAAGGACCAGAGGACGTGGAAGAGGCCGCGGAAGCGAAAGGCCTCAATTGGGTGCAAATCAGTGTGCCTACTGCAAGGAAGAAGGACATTGGAGAAATGAGTGCCCGCATCTGGACTCCGCCCCTGCAATGGGAGGAGGGAGTCCCTGGAGGCCAGGAGGACGATTTCGAAGGAGGGGAGGAATGAACCGAACACAGTTCCAGCAGGAAAAGGAGGAAGCCATTGAGGGAGTGGCAGTAGCAATGGGCTATGACCTGGATGACATAGATGAAGACTAGGCCAGACTGGGCTCCAACTTCACCCTGGGTCCCCAGGAGCCTATGGTCATTTTAAAGATAGGGGACCAATACATGGAATTTATGGTAGATACAGGAGCAGAACATTCAGTAGTAGCCAAGCCAGTAGCTCCTTTGTCCTCACGATCTGTCACCATTGTGGGAGCCACTGGAAATAAAGCCACAAAGTCATTCTTACAGAACCGCATGTGTGAACTAGGGGGACAGAAGATAATGCACCAGTTCTTGTATATGCCTGAGTGCCCTATTCCACTACTGGGCCAAGACATGCTTGCCAAGCTCCAGGCACAGATATCTTTTGCTGAAGGGGGAGAAATGAAAATGACTGTGAACCCAAAGCCTGCTGGATTGATGGTGCTTACTGTTCCCCGAGAAGAAGAGTGGCGGTTTCTATAGTGCACCTCCAATAAAGTCAGCTAGTTCCTGTATACCTACCAACCTCATAGCCCCACCTGAAGTATGGGCAGAAGATAATCCACCTGGCCTAGCGAAGAACATAGCCCCTGTCATTGTCACCCTCAAGCCAGGAGTAGAACCAGTGCATGTGAAGCAGTATCCTCTCCCTCGACCATCCATTGAAGGAATCCACTGCCATTTGATGAAACTGCTGAAGTACGAACTTTTCAAGGAATGCCAGTCACCTTGGAACACCCCCTTTCTCCCAGTAAAGAAGCCTGGGACAGGGGACTACCGCCCAGTACAAGACCTAAGGCGAGTGAATGATGCAGTTGAAACTATACACCCTGTAGTGCCAAACCCTTATACGCTCTTGGGACTGATCCCCGCTGAGGCTACTCACTTCACTGTCCTGGACCTGAAAGATGCCTTTTTCTGTGTACGCCTAGCCCCCACCAGTCAGCTTTTATTCACTTTTGAATGGCAAGACCCCACAACAGGAAGGCGGGGCCAGCTTACCTGGACCAGATTACCCCAAGGATTCAAGAATTCACCTACCCTCTTCAGTGCTGCCCTGAATCAAGATCTCTCAAGTTATCCAGTGGACCCAGGAAAGAGGGTTCTTCTTCAGTATGTGGATGACTTGCTCATAGCCACCAACTCAGAAAGTGAATGCCTACAAGCTACTAGTGAACTTTTGTATCTTCTCAAAGAAGCTGGATACAAAGTCTCAAGAGCCAAAGCACAACTATGCCAAACTGAAGTCAAGTATCTAGGATTCCAGTTGTCCAGTGGGATCCAATGTCTAGGACCAGAACGCAAAGAAGCTGTATGTAGTATCCCTACTCCAACCACTAGGAGGTAAGTAAGGGCCTTCCTGGGGGCCGCGGGATACTGTCGCATATGGATCCCCAACTTTGCGCTGATTGCAAAACCACTATACCAAGTTACCAGAGGAATGGAAAAATCTCCACTAGACTGGGGACCTGAACAAGATGTAGCATTTCAGACTTTGAAAAATGCTCTGATGTCATCCCCAGCTTTAGGTCTACCAGATGTTCAGAAGCCTTTCCATCTTTTTGTCCATGAATCACAAGGAAACGCATTGGGAGTATTGACTCAATCTCTTGGATCTTGGCAACGACCAATAGCCTATCTGTCAAAACAATTAGATGTAGTTGCAAAAGGATGGCCCCCTTGTTTGAGAACTGTTGCAGCAACAGCCCTCCTAGTGGGCGAAGCAGATAAACTCACATTGGGACAAACTCTTCAAGTCACCGTGCCACACTCTGTTCTGACTCTCATGGAACACAAAGGAAACTTCTGGCTAACCAATGCATGAATGTTGAAATATCAGAGCATGCTGTGCGAAAACCCCCGGATACAGTTGAAAGTCAGTCAAGCTCTGAATCCTGCTACATGGTTTCCAATTGGTCCTGGGCCACCTGATCATAATTGCTTAGAAACCATGGACACTGTATTCTCAAGTCACCCTGATTTGACTGATGTCCCTCTAGAGGACCCTGAATGGACTTTCTTTGTGGATGGAAGCAGTCTGATCATCAATGGACATCGTTGTGCTGGATATGCAGTGGTGACCCTTGATCTGGTAGTTGAGTCCTCAGCCCTGATCCCAGGAACCTCTGCACAGAAAGCTGAATTGATAGCCCTCACCAGAGCCTTGACACTAGGAGAAGGACTCCGCATAAATGTGTACACGGATTCCAAATATGCTTTCACTACTTTGCATGCACATGGAGCCTTGTATAAAGAGCGAGGGTTGATCACCTCAGGGGGTAAGGCCATTAGGTATGGGCCCGAGATATTGATGTTATTGGATGCTATGTGGGCCCCCAAACAAGTAGCAGTCATGCACTGCCGAGGTCATCAGGCAGGAACAGGAGAAGTCACCCGAGGGAATAGATTTGCAGATGCCACAGCCCGAAAGGCAGCCACCACAGGACAAGTTAGGACCCAAGATACTGTAATGCAAGCAGCCCTATTCCCTGTGCCCCTCAGTTCCTGGGCACCCCGATACACTACAAGAGCGCTAGACTATTATTGTGAAATGGAGGGAGGAGTCTTGACAGATCAAGGTTGGATAGTGTTGCCACCCCCAGAATGTAGTCCACCTCCAGGTCCTACAGTCATTCCTGAAGCATTAGGGCCAGCCTTTGTTCAAGCTTTCCACCAAGCCACACACTATGGTAAAACAGCCATGGAAAAAGCTCTGAGACCCCATTTTTGTATTTCACTGCTAGGATCCCTGACCGCCTCAGTGGCACAACAGTGCCTGATATGTGCCAAAAATAATGCCAAGCAAGGTCCTGTTCCACCCCCAAGAGTTCAGTCAGTAGGGGTGACCCCAATGAGTGATATACAGGTAGATTTTGCTGAAATGCCCCGTGCAAATGGATATCACTATATGTTAGTGTTAGTCTGTACATTTTCAGGGTGGGTAGAAGCCTATCCCACCCGAACTGAGAAAGCCCGAGAAGTCACTAGGGTATTGCTTCATGAGATCATTCCTCGATTTGGAATACCATCAACTATAGGGACAGACAATGGCCCATCATTTGTATCCCAAGTGACCCAACAGTTAGCTCAAGCTCTGCGAATAAAATGGAAGTTACACACTGCTTACAGACCCCAGAGCTCAGGAAAAGTAGAATGTATGAATAGAACCTTGAAAACTCAGTTATCCAAGCTTTGTCAAGAAACACACCTGAAGTGGCTCCAAGTTCTCCCCATAGCCCTTCTTAGGATACGTTCAGCTCCCACCAGATCCTTAGGAGTCTCCCCCTTTGAGATTATGTATGGGCGACTTCCACCCATAGTGCAGGGAATAAAGGGAGACATGAGACAGATAGGATCTGAAATAACTAGAAAAGAACTATTAGCTTTAGGTTCTGTCTTGCAGAATCTCCAAACGTGGGTGCAAGATCGACTACCCATCAACCTGGCCGAGCCTCTGCATCCCTTCAAGCCAGGAACGTCCGTGTGGGTGAAAGAGTGGAGAAAGACCCTGCTGGCGCCGCATTGGAAGGGACCATATGTCGTCATCCTGTCAACCCCCACTGCAGTGAAAGTTGCAGAATTTGAACCCTGGATCCACCACAGTCGAGTGAAGCCGGCAGCTGCTCCAGATCCTGGCCAATGGACGTCAGTGAATGATCCCGAGACTCCATTACGACTCACCTTGAGGAGACAGCCAGCTTTATAGAGAATCTTCGGAATCCGCCTACGTCACGCGAGAGTGACCATCACAGCAGAAACAGAAGAAAATTCAACAAGCTCATCGTACCCAACTTTCCAGATAACTCCCAAAGACTGTAATCACAATGTTCTTCCACTATTGCCTTGTGGGAGTGGTGATCTTGGGAATCCTGGAAAAGACTCTTGCCCTACCCCCTTGTGCAGCCTGCATAACCGCAGAAAACAGGGTGAGGCAAACCAGAAGTGGAACCTAAGGACCAGGCTTACACGTAGGTATCTTAATGCAGACAAAGTTTATTGAGGTCCTCAATAAACTTTGTCTGCATTAAGATATCTACGTGTAGGCCTGGTCCTTAGGTTCCGCTTCTGGTTTGCCTCAGCCTGCATAACCACCACCCGAACAGGACAAAAGATTACTCAGACTTTGCTCTATCACTCCTACTATACTTGCACTGGTACAGTCAGCCGGTGTATTTATAATGGCACCGAACTGAATATTTGCACGAAGGGGAAAAGTAAGACTTGTTATAACCCTCGACAAAACCCTTCATATTATACATTTGAGATACGCTGGAATGATGAAGATGGAGCCATCTTGAATGCGACAAAACCCCTTACAAACCCCACAAAACCAATTATCTTGAACGTTGATGCTTGTGATGCAATTAACAGAAATGCTTACCACAGATGTGAGTCATGGGAGCGAGCATACTACCATGATGATAAATACATGTGTCCAGAGGGAGCCTACGGATGGGGACGGTGTACAGGAAAAAATTCTGCAGCCACCATTTATACCATTACATCTAAACATGATTACTTTTGCCCAAAATGGGACTGTGCATATTTTGTTACCTGGAAGAATGCACCTATTGGACGAGATGGTGATCACCGCAAAGGCAGCTTAATAAAGATCAGACTACCAGAGCCCAAGAAATGCCAGAAAGGTGCCTGTAATCCCCTGCAACTCCTCATAGTCAACCCCAGCCAATGGAAGCAAGGATACAAATTTGGGTTGCGTATAGCAGGAGGAGGTATAGATCCTGGGACTATTTTATATCTACAATTAAACACCAAGACCCATGTATCCTCACCCTACCGTATACATCACTCCTTCTATGAAGCCATGAAAGCAGAGTTTGAAATTCCTCCTGCCTCCCAGAACTTGTTTCTTGAATTAGCGGGAGCAGTTGCATCTAGTCTCCACGTTTCAGACTGTTTATTTTGTGGAGGAACAACAATGGGAGACCAATGGCCTTGGGAGGCACAAGAACTGAACTATTCTATTCCATATAATCAAACTAATATACACAATACCACAAGTGAATGGGTATTGGCCCACTCCATTGTGGGTAACTTATGTTTTTCTCGCTATGGACCATTGTTTAATATGGAAGTGGGGCAGCTGGTCTGTCTAATCAGAAGTACTACAACAGTACCACTAAGAAGACGTCTTGGTGATCAGGAGTCAACGTTACTGAACCTTCCAATCCTCTAGTTCAGTTCCCCAAACTTGCCAGTATCTGGACTAACTTAGCAGCATATAATTCCTGGCAAGCACCACCTGGACTGTACTGGATTTGCGGAACCCGAGCATATGCCAGGCTCCCTCACCACTGGGGAGGCGCATGTGTATTGGGAACCATACGACCTTCCTTTTTCCTTTTGCCTACATCTCAGGGAGAACAACTCGGATATCCTGTGTACAGAAGTCGATGGCTGAAGGAGGCCTTGAAGATAGGCCAATGGGACAAATGGGACGCGACATCTGAAGAATGGCCGCCTGAGAGAATTATCTCACACTATGGACCTGCTACTTGGGAGCAGGATGGGTCATGGGGATATCGTACCCCTGTTTATATGATTAATCGGATAATACGATTGCAAGCTGTTGTTGAAATAATAACCAATGAAACTAGTAAAGCACTAACTCTGTTGGCTAAGCAAAGTACGCAAATGCGCACAGCCATTTATCAAAATCGTTTAGCTTTAGATTATTTGTTAGCAGCTGAAGGTGGGGTATGTGGAAAGTTAAACTTAAGTAATTGTTGTTTACAGATTGATAATAATGGGCATGTAGTTGAAGACCTAGCCACCCAGATGAGAGAGCAGACATTTGTGCCTGTTCAGACCTGGCACAGTTTGAAGATGGATGGGTGGTTTGGTTCATTATTTTCATGGATTGGTGGACTAAAAGCCCTTATGTTAATTGTATTATTCGTATTAGCAATGTGCTTATTGCTCCCTTGCCTCCTACCCCTTTGCCAATTGATAACACTATAGAACAGAAAACAGCTGCGAAGGTATTAGCTATGTGGCAGTATTACCCTATACCCCACGATGATGCTATTACACCAGTATAATGTGTTAATTGACCAATGAGTGATTTAATTCTCACCCTTTCTCACTTGCGGGTGAGAATAATCAAAGGGGGGAATGTGGTAGGCTATGGCCTAGCATGGCCTGCTACTATGAAAGGCCTGTAAGTTAGGCCTGGATCCTAACTTCCATTATAGCTATAAAAGAATCAAAAATCTGTGAGAAATGAGAAAACTGCTTTAAAATGCTTAATAAGAAGTTTTTATGAATCCATAAGTCTTCTATTATTCTCTTGTGTGTGAAAGAAAAGAAATGTTTCAATACATGCATTCTTGAAGCCAAGGATAACCTTGCAGTAGAGAAGTAACGAAATCAAGAACTGCACCATTGTTAGAGCAATCCTAAGGGAGGGGGCTGGTTGCTAGGCTCCGGAGGGATTTCTAATTGGACAGATGCAGAAAATGTAAAACCAATGAGAAGTTTGCATGTATCGAGTTGTAACCAATAGAAAGTTTTCATGTATCAAACTGAAAAAGAGGTATAAATGGTTATGTCTCTGTAGAAACATTTGCTCAGTTCCTTTTGAAGCTTTGACTGACTGGGCCTGTGCACAATAAACTGGCTTGGACCCTGTCAATTGACTCCTGGATTTATTCATTGATTGCACTTTGCTACAGCAACGCCACCCATGCCTCACCCAAACTCTGCTCCACATGGGTCACCTAAAAGTATGCATCTTCTTAGCATTGTGCTTACTTTGGCATGTATAATCCCTGGGATATTTTTTTTTAATATTTCAAATCTTTATTAATTTTCTGACAAAAACATTGATTGTTACATTGAGAACATTGATTCCTCCCAGGGGTCTCCAAACATTGTACCCACAGTAATACAAAGAATCAAAAAACAAACACAAACCAAAGTACATCGTTTCTCAAAAACATAAAATGTCCAAAAACAGTTTAGCGATCACTCTTACAGAACAGGGACCTCCAAACGTGACCCAAAAGATTCTATCAACTGTGGCTTATTCCCTTCAAAAGACCCTTCTTCCCCCCCCCCCCCAACCCTCCCATCCCCTCCAATGCCTGAGCATAATAAGACTGGAACTGGGCCCAGAACCACTCATACCGCCTCCAACGAACAGCCTTTGAACCAATATATATAGCCAGTTCGGCCAAAGACACCTGGTGCATGCTGCAAGCCAGTGATGGTAAGAGAGCTGTCTCCCACCCAGTGTTGGAGAATTAATTTCTTCATACATTCCATCCCCATCAGCAGAAATGTCCCTTCAGCTCTACGGCACCGCAGCTCCTGCAATGGTCCTTCATCCCCCAAAAGAATCAATGTATAGGACCATAGGATGTGTTTCTGGAATAAGTCCAAACATTGCATGGCCTTTCCCCATAAATCCATCAGCTTAGGGCATTCCAGGAAGGCATGGGAGTACATGCCTACCCGCATACAATGCTTACTGCAGTGTGCCTGACCCTGAATCCCAAGATGTGCCTTTCTTTCCCTGGTTAAATATCCCCTATGCAAAATTTGTAGTTGCATTTCTTGATAGCAGGCAGGCGTATAAACCTTGAGCAATTGTTGGAAATACCACTCAAGCTATTCATCCCCCATTGGCTTGCCCAGCTCCTCTGTCCACTGCTGCACCAAAGTTACCAGGTGGGGAACTGGCAGAGTTTTGCGCAGCATGCAATACCAATTTCCCATTCTATTCCAGTTGGGGCTCAGGTTACAAAAGTCCCTATCACTCTCCCGAATGCTTACTGCCCCCAGATTCATCCTCGCAAGTGTCTTCCAATAGTGACGGAGCTGGATATAAGAGAAAACGTGGGTGGCAGGGTCCCCCCACTGACTTCAGAGGTCTTCAAAAGAGGGTAAGGTTCCCCCCTTCCCAAAAGATGTCCCAGGTCTATGCTTGGCTCTTTCTCTGGATTCCCCATCACTTGCACAAAGGGAGTAATCCACCAATCCTCCTTAACGATTTTTAGAAGACCGCGTTTGTGAGGAACTAGCTAAATTAAAAGTGGTCAAAGCGATGGGACCAGATGGGATATATCCGAGAATACTGAAGTAACTTGGGGACGTTCTAGCAGCTCCATTGACTAACCTTTCAATGCCTCTTTGGAGTTGGGGTTGGTGCCAGAGGACAGGAGAGAGGCACATATGGTCCCTTTACACAAAAGCGGAAGTAAGGATGTGCTTGAAAACTACAGGCCGGCTAGTTTATCCTCAGTGGTGAATAAATTATTGGAAACATTGCTGACAGAGAAAATAGTGAGGTTTCTGGATTATCAGATCCAAGGAATAAGATTTGTCAGACAAATCTGATTGATTTCTTTAACTGGGTGACCAGGGAGTTGGACCCAGGGAGAGCCCTAGATGTGGTGTATTTAGATCTCAGTAAAGCATTTGACACTGATCCACACAGGTGACTTATAAACAAACTGCGCACCCTAGGGATGGACCCTAAAGTTACTGCTTGGGTTAACAATTGGTTGAGTGGAAGGCGACAAAGGGTACAGGTAAATGGAGTTCACTCTGAGGAGAAGAAGGTTACCAGTGGAGTGCTGCAGGGATCTGTCCTTGGTCCAATTCTTTTTAACATCTTTGTTAGTGATATTGCAGAAGGGCTGTTGGGTAAGGTTTACCTCTTTGTGGATGATGCCAAAATCCGCAACAGAGTAGACACCCAGGAAGGTGTAGATACACGAGGAGGGATCTAGCTAAACTTGAAAAATGGTCTAGAATTTGGCAGCTGAGATTTGATGCTAAAAAATATAGGGTCTTGCATTTGGGCTGCAGCAATCTAAGGGAGCAGGGGGTGATATACTTCTGTCCACGAAAGAAGAATGGGACCTAGGCGTGACTGTGTCTGACAATCTCAAAGTAGCTAAACAGGTAGAAAAGGCGATGGTGAAAGCTAGAAGAATGCTTGGGGGCATAGGGAGAGGAATGGGCAGCAGAAGAAAGGAAGTGATAGTGCCTCTGTATAAGTCTTTGGTGCAACTCATTTGGAGTATTGGGTGCAATTCTGGAGATCGCACCTTCAAAAGGATATGAACAGGTTGGAGTCGGTGCAGAAGATGGCTACTAAAATGGTTAGTGGTCTTTGTTATAAAGCATATGAGGACAGACATAAGGACCTTAGTATGTATATTTTAGAGGAAAGGCGGGACAGAGGTGATATGATTGAGACTTTTAAATACCTCTGTGGCATAAATGCACAGTAGGAGACCCTCTTTCGATTGAAAGCAAGCTCTGCTATGAGGGGACATAGGATGAGGGTGAAAGGGGATAGACTCAGGAGTAATATGCGGAAATATTTCTTTAAGGAAAGAGTGGTGATGGATGGAAGAGTCTCCCAGTGGAGGTGGTAGAGATGAGGACAGTATCTAAATTCAAAAAAGCATGGGACAAACACAGAGGATCTCTAAAGGAAAAAAGGAGACTCTTGTGTCCCAACCCCACCCTAGAGTAGTGCATCACATTCAGCAAATTATACGGGGAACTCCACAGATTCAAAGTATTCCTAGGCGAATTCTGCATCACTCCAGTGTATGCCTCATGCAACCAACGCATGAGGGTCACCACGTTATACATCCAAAGATCTGACAGCTCCACTCCCCTTTCCCTATCCAAAATTAGTTTAGGATAACTGATTCTCTGCCTGCCTGCCCCGCCATAAAAAACTCCTCAGCACTCCCCTAAAGAATTTCTCATTGTCACTGCGGATCCACAAAGGCAGCATTTGTAATTGATATAGGATCTTGGGGATAACAACCAATCGTACCAAAGCCACCAACCTATACAAGAACAATGGCAACTGCGCCCAGTGGTCGCTAATGTTTTTAATTTGCCATAGTTTATCATGGATATTAAGCTGGTAGACCAATTTTAAATCTCGGTGATGATATATACCCAAGTATTTAAGTGGGCCCCTGGACCACCGAAAGAGGGCACTATCCCCTTCCCCCTGGTACCCGCTCCCTCAAAAGACATGCCTTTGATTTGTCCATATTCATTTTTAGGCCAGAAAAATTACCAAACTGTTGCAGTAGCCTCATCAGGGTTGTCTACTTCTCTATAGTGTATTGCATGCTAATCAGCATATTATCAGCAATCATGTTGATTTTGCATTCACAATGTCCCACCGTCACCCCATGAAACCCTGCCATGCTTCTCATTTGTATTGCTAGGGGTTCTAAGGATAGAATAAATAGCAGTGGAGACAATGGACACCCCTGCCGCGTTCCCCACGCCAACTCAAAGCGTTCCGCCAAATGATTATTTACCAATATTTGTGCCGTTTGTTCAGCATAGAGTGTTTGCACCCACTGCGCAAAATGCCCATCAATTCCGAATTTCAGCAACACCCAAAACAATATTCCCATAACACTCAATCAAAAGCCTTTTTGGCATCTAAGCCCACAATAGCCGCTGGTGCTCCCCCCTCCCCGATCTATGCTGCCGAAACATTGTCAGAGCCCACAGGATATGTCCCGCTGTGCTGCGGCCCTTAACAAAACCAGCCTGATCAGAGTGTATAAGCCCCAGTAGCACCGCTCCCAACCTCTGCACCAAGACTGTAGTTAAAGATTTTTAGATCCTGATTGAGCAGAGAGATTGGCCAGTATGCCTCCGCTTTTTCAAGGTCCCATCCAGGTTTAGGAAGCAAAACTACCACCACACACATTACATATGCCTCCAATTTACCCTCTGTTACAGCTACTTCCCCCATTGCCACAAAAGGTGAGGCAACAAGATCTCCCAAGATCTTGTAAAACTCTAGGCCCAAGTCATCGGGCCTTGGGACTTTAGCAGGGACCAATGTTTTGATAAGTTCTCACATCTCGTCATGCTGCAACAGACTATTTAGCCATTGGCTTTGCTCCTCACTAATTTCTGGTATGGCAAGTCCAGCAAAGAAGACATCATGGGCTTCCCCCTCACTAGCTTCGGCTTGATAGAGCGTCTGAAAAAAAAAGACATAAAACGATGGGCTATGTCAGTGTCTTTTGTGAGTATTGTTCCATCATGCTTCCTAAGAAGGGTGACAGTGGTCCTTACCTTAGCAGGTCTGATTAAATTTGCCAATAATTTCCCTGACTTATCCCCCCATCTATATAATTTCTATTTGTAACGACGGATGCTCTGCATGGCTCTTTGCTGAAAGATGGCTTGCACTCTATTTTTTACACTTCTGAAGCTGTTGTCTTGCCTGTTCCATCCCCAGACACATACAGATATTGCGCTTCTCCCAGAGATCCTGAAGACCCTCCTACAAGACCTTGTTCTGTTTACTCTGTTGTGTTTTAATATAACCAATAATTTTCCCCTAAGCACAGCCTTGGCTGCCTCCCAGTAGATTTTAGGGCCTCCCTCATTCACCCAATTTTCAGCAGCATAATCCAGCCAAGCCTTTCAAAGGAACGTTTGAAAGTCAGTATTTTGAGTCCAGACTAGATTAAGCCTCCACATCCTCTCCCCTGTTTAATCTGCCAGGCCCAGCATGACCTGCACAGAATCATGGTCTGAGACCACCTGGGGTTGTATCTCAACTCTGTCCAGCCTGGAGAACAAATGCTTCGCAAGAAGCAAGTAATCAATCCTACGGTGAATCTTATGGGGTCCTGAGAAGTGGGTGAATTCCCTATCCAGTGGGTGAAGGGTACACCACCCATCAATCAGTTCTAGCTCTGAACACAGGAGGTTTTCCCCTGTGCTCTGCTCCCCTCGGCACCAGTTTAGGTGGCTGGCTGTCCACAGACGCACCCACTACCATATTAAAATCGCTCCCTAGTATCATCTGATATTCAGTCTGGTCTGCCAGTTATGCTATCAGATCTGAATAAGAGCTATGCTGATAGGTATTAGGGGCATAAATGTTGTCCAACAACACCTTTCTTCTGTGTAACTCCCCCCAGACAAACATTCACCCCTGCTCTTTGGTTTTCGGCTTTTCTTAATAATTGTATGGGACATACCCTCCGCTGTGCTCTACCTTGGCATCTAGCTCCCCTGCGTCAGCGGTCCACTGAACTGCCCCCCAGAAAGGTTATATAAGTGAGGGCAAAGGTTTAGTGGCTTTTTGGAGGCTGAGGATGAGAGCCCATCCTTCACGCGACTTCCCTCCTGCCATGTATCACCGGAAGTCTCCGTCCCTGGAATAATTTTATAGGAGGTTTTTTACGTGTGGAAAATCCTTTATAAAATTTCCCTCTAAGTGCATTGTGGTTCATAATGGAATTGAAAGGGCAAAATTGCAGCTACAGTGGTAAAAAGTCAGTACTAACCCAGCATGACCCTGGTGACCTGGAACCATCTCATAGTATTAGTCATATCTCAGGTTGAGGACCCCACTGATTTTATTGTAGGGTCTGCTAGTACCAAAGTAATTATTAACTTAGACTATGAAGGGAAACAGGATTAAAAATCATCAATAACTTGAGAAACACACAGTTTAATTTATTTTTAAACCTGAAGTTAATTTGGATTTATTTTTTCAAAATGTAAGTAACAACCTCTCTGCAAGGTGCCTTGTACAAGCAGTTTCAATATTACTTCGTTATTGACCTCTTTGCAGTCAATACCTCTCTTGTGTCTCTTATCTGCTCTCTGTATTGTATATCTTTTGTATGTGCACACAAAAGGCCCTAGTGATTTCACAATGAACTGGCTGGGTGTTAGTTCCTGGTTGCCCTTCTGCTTAGCAATTATATTTAAGCATGGGCTTTATTTTCTGCAAATTATCCCTGTAAGAAAACTGATTATATCAATTGAGAGCACGCAGAGTGAAAAGTGCCTTGCCACTGGTTTGTTTACAGAAAGATATGCAAATACCCTAAAAGTGTATGCCTCTGTGGAGGGTATTTGTCTAAATCAAATTTTATCCAAATATAGTTTATTTGCCAAAACATTCCAGTGTCAGCACTGAAAATAGTAAAAGGGTAAAAATGGAAGAGATTTAGCTCACAGCTTTTCAAGGAGTAGCTTAAGGTGAGTTGCAGGCAGGTACTGAAAGTTTTTTTCCTGATGGAGGCTATGGTTGGGCATCTGTTTGAGTGAGAAGCTGTGAAGGATGATTAGCAGGGCAGCTGACTGAATGAGTAAATGGATAGGAAGATTATGACTACTACTACTACTATTAAACATTTATAAAGTGCTACAAGGCATACACAGCACTGCACAAACACAGGTAGAGAGTCCCTACTCGTTAGAGCTTACAAACTAATCAAGACAGACAAGACAAAAGTTAGGAATAAGGATAGAATAGAGAAGGGTAAGAAGACACAAGGAAACAAGGGATCAGGATTCAAAAGCAGCCTCAAAGAGGTGAGCCTTTAGCATTGATTTGAAAAGGAGCAGAGATGAAGCCTGACGTATAGACTCAGGAAGTTTGTTCCGGGCATAAGGAGCAGCAAGGTGAAAGGACCAAAGTCTGGAGTTCGCAGTGGAAGAAAAAGGCAAAAAGAGGAGTAAGCCAGTAGAAGAGCAGAGTTCACGAGGAGAGGTGTAGGGAGAGAGACGAGAGTGAAGATAGTGAGGAGCAAAAGAATGAATATATTTAAAGGTCAGAAAGAGGAGTTTGAATTGGATACATAAATGGAAGGAAAGCCAATGAAGTGAGTTAACAAGAAGGGTTATATGAGTATATCGAGGCTGGTGAAAGATTAGTCGTGCAGCAGAGTTTTGAATAGATTGAAGGGGAGAGAGATGACTCAGCGGGAGACCAGCAAGAAGGAGGTTGCGATAGTCAAGACGAGAAGTAATTAGAGAGTGGACAAGTGTTTTAGTAATGTGTTCAGAGAGGAAGGAGTTTTGTTAATGTTACAGAGAAAGAAACGACAAGTTTTAGCTATCTGTTGGATATTTGAGGAGAAGGAAAAGGAGGAGTCAGAAATGACACCAAGGTTACGGGCTGAGGAAACAGGAAGTAGAAGAGACAGAGAAAGGAGGAAGGAGAGAGGAAGGTTTAGGGAGAAAGCTAAGAAGTTTGGTTTTGTTCATGTTTAGTTTCAAACGGTGGTGAGACATCCAGTTGGCGATGTCAGAAAGACAGGCAGAGACATGGACCTGCAGTGTCAGAAAATTATCGGCTGTAGAAAGGTAGATCTGAGAATCATCAGCATAAAAATGATACTGAAATCCATGGGAGGAGATGAGAGCACCAAGGGACTGGGTGTAGAGAGAGAAAAGGAGAGGGCCCAGAACAGACCTCTGGGGTACACATACTGAGAGTAGTATAGAAGTATAGGAGGAGCCACTAGAACAAACACAGAAAGAGTGATGGGAGAGATAAGAAGAGAACCAGTACAGGGCAGAGCCCCTAAAACCAAGTGAGGATAATGTGTCAAGGAGAAGGTGGTGGTCAACAGTATCAAAAACAGCAGAAAGGTCAAGAAGGAAAAGGATGGAGTAGAGGCCCTTAGATTCAGCCAGGAGCAAGTCACTGGAGACTTTGGAAAGTGCTGTTTTAGTAGACTGTAAGGGGCAAAAGTCAGACTGAAAAGGATCCAAAAGGGCTTGAGAAGAAAGAAATTGAAGACAGTGGTGGAGGGCTGCATGCTCAAGAAGTTTGGAAACAAAAGGAAGAAGGGAGATGGTACAATAATTAGAAGGAGAGCTAGGATCAAGAGAAGATCACTAAAGGAAAAAAGGGACTATAGTAGTTGGAATGGAAGGGCAGACTGGATAGATTGTATAGTCTTTTTTTTCTCTGTTTCCATAATCTATTTTCATATGTAAAACAGCAATGTGCCTATTCATGTAAATGTTTTTTTTATAAAATTAGGTGACACCTAAAAGTAGGCACGGTGTAAGCTGTTGCTTATTTGTATAGAAGATGTGCACAGGGACAGAGTTTAGTGGAGCATAGGTAGAGTCTCAGTTGATGTGTATATTTTTTAAAATGCATGCGTATATGCATAAGATATGCGCTGAATTTACCTCTGCTCTCAAGCAGACATAATGTCCGCATCTGCAACGTAGGCATGATTTTGGCAGGATTTGTGCTAGTATTTAATAATGTCACATAGGCGCCTACCTGTCTTCATAAAATAGACTCTTTCCTGCTCACTCAACCTAAGTGATCTGTTATAAAATTACTCTCCCCTATTCGTGACTGCCTCTTTTGTAGCAGTAACCTCCAATGAGTTATTTAGGATAAGTAACTATCAACTTTGAATGGCACACGTTTTCTCATTCTTCCTGGCAGAATAGCCTAATCTCTTTCAAATTTATTTATTTATTTAACCAGTTTTTTATACCGCCTTATCCTTCAATTAAATTGGCAAGAGATCATATGTGAACTGTGGTCGTCAAATCTTGCTACAGATTTTCTATTGGATTTGGGTCTGGATTTTGACTGAGCCACTTAAGAATAGCCACTTTCTTCTTGCTGAGCCACTCTATTGTAGCTTGTATAGAGACCTTTAAGATTCTGCCTTACTTGAGCAGCAGAGACCTCTACTAAAATATTACATTGTGATGTTTAATGCCTCTTGTTATTTTCCAGAACAGGGGAGATTTCTCAAAGTACATTGGCCTAATGCTGGGAGGAGACTTTTCTGGAAGAAAAAGTTGAACCTGTAGAAAGGAACTCGAAGTGGAGTACTGGGGTACTGGAGAAAGATTCAGAAATATAGAGAGTGATAATTTTGCTGACAAAATAGTACAGGGGCCTCCAGAACTGGAGATGGAGATCCCTAGCCTAGTAGAATATGTATTATAAAAGCCAAGGTCATATTTGTAGATGTTTGTGAAAAATGAGACAGAATGTTTTTGCTTTACAGAATGCTTGTCCTGATTAAGCATGAGCAATGTCTGTGCCCAGTTTGACCTGAAACATGTAATGTTTAACTTGATCTGTAACATGTGGAGGAACAAAAAGTGAAGCAGAAGCATTGTGTGTAGTGATAAGATGGAATTGTAGAATGTGGCAGTTTTTTCCTAATAAAAGAAATCCTGTGACCACACTAAGATGAGGGATTACAGGAAACTGCTCAAGTTTGCAGGCCTGTGAATCTCTCACGTAAGGCCTTAAGCAGACTGTTATGGTATAATTATGTGTGTGTTTTCAATCCTTCCTCACTTGCATCAAATTTGGAGAACTGACGCCAAAAACCAAGAGAAGATTTTAACTTGGTGTCCCTGGTCAGGAGTAGAGCATGCAAACAGAATCGGCATAAATACCCAGCCCGGAGGCTGCTTTTTGTGTTTGGCTGGCATAAGCACTGTACTACAGTAGCAAATGTCTCTGGCTTCACAGCCAGTATACCATAAGAGAGAAGGAGAGGTCCCTGGTTCACCAAGCAATGACAAGGGCAGCTTAGGCTACCGCAGTACAATCTAAGGAGTGAAAGAAAAGCAGGAGAGAAGGAACCTTGGATATTAAAGGAACAGCAGGGAGCTCCTGTTCCTGGAAATGAAAGGAGAATATACAGAGGATGTCCTCTGGAGTCAGCATGAGGAGGACCAGGCCTAAGAACTGCAAGGTCTGCAATCTCATCCAAGTCAATCTTCCAGCTCTACAATGTACTTTGAGGAAAGGAGCTAGTGAGGAAGGGAGAATTCAACTAAACTCTAAATGAATGTGACTGTTTGATTTTCACTCTGCTGTACTCTGCATTATATTTTTCTTTATTGTTGTTGTCATTATCCTCTCAGGTTTTTTCAATATACCCATGATTCAGAACAATCAAATTATGGCCAGTGAGTGAAGACAGGAGTGAGTGAGAGGCTGCAGTCTGATAGCAGAATGTGAACTTAAATTGTATCCTGTGTTTTCAGGACTCTACTTCCAATTGTTTGTTCTGAGCCCTCTCCTTTCTCTCTCTGTACCCAGTCCCTTGGTGCCCTCATCTCTTCCCATGGCTTTCAGTATCATTTTATGCTTTTTACTCTCAAATCTATCTACATCTGACATCTCTCCTTCACTCCAAACGCATATCTCTACTTGCTTATCTGACATCGTTGCCTGGATGTCTCACCACCACTTAAAACTGAATATAGCTAAAACTGAACTTCCTATTTACCCCCCCCCCCCCAAACTCTCCTCCCCCCTTCCACCTTTCTCTATCACTATTGACAACACTCTTCTTCCTGTTTCCTTGGCCCGCAATCTTGGGGTCATCTTTGACTCCTCCCTTTCCTTCTCAACACATATTCAACATATATCTAAAACCTGTCGTTTTTTTCTCTACAATATTAACAAAATTCATCCCTTTCTCTCCGAACACACTACTAAGGCTCTTATCCACTCTTTGGTCACCTCCCGTCTTGACTATTGCAGTCTCCTCCTTGCTGGCCTCCCTCAGTGTCATCTTTTTCCCCTACAGTCTATCCAGAACTCTGCAAACTCAGCAGAATGATATGTACTAGATTGACTGAACATGTAGCTCACTGCTGTGAACAAAATAATTTGTTTACTGAGTTTCATTTTGCTGTGATTGATCATGTTGTTTCTTCTCCTAGAAGTGGGGATATTAATAACCTCATTCCTCTTTGTCTCTCCGGGCCAGTCCAGGAACCGTAGGGTAGTCAACCTCCTTCAGCAGCTGAGGACTGAATCCAAAGAGTCTTGCTGACAGCCTATCTAGCTCCCCCCTGGTGTCAGAGACTCAGTCTTTCAGTCCTCAGCAGCTGGATAGGACGTGTTGCTGACAGGCTCCCGGTCAGACGAAGAGGAACAGGAAAGAAGACTTAGATTAAAAAAAAAAAAAGAAGAGGAAAAAAAAAAAAGGAGAAGAAAAAGGGGGACTTTGCAAGTGTTCCACTCCGTCTGGACCACCATAACTACAGACAAGTGGGTGCTGGAGATCATCCGCGACAGTTATGCCTTGGAGTTCAATCAGCCTGTAGCGGGGGCTTTTGTGCAGTTTCCATGCGGGTCTCCCGCGAAGGCAAGGGCTATAGCCGACACCCTTCAATGGTGCTGCTTATGCAAGCGGTGATTCCCGTTCCCCGAGATCAGTATGGGTTAGGTCGATACTCAATTTATTTTGTGGTTCCCAAGAAGGAGGGTTCCTTCCGACCCATACTGGATCTCAAACATGTGAACCGTTGTTTGAGGGTCCCGCATTTTAGGATGGAGACTCTGCGTTCAGTCATCCAGGCGGTAAGGCCAGGCGAGGTCCTTTCTACTATCATCTTGTCGGAGGCGTATCGCCACATCCCTATCCGGCCGGAGCATCAAAAGTTCTTACGTTTTGCTGTACCCTCGGGACATTTTCAGTTCCGGGCTTTGCCATTCGGTCTGGCTACCGCCCCACGCACCTTCACAAAGGTCATGGTGGTGGTTGTGGTGGCGTTGCGAAGGGAAGGCATCCACGTTCATCCCTATCTCGACAATTGGCTGATTTGTGCAGGGTGGGTACTGGAGTCAGTGGCGGCCACGGCTCGTGTGGTGGAATTTCTGGAGCAGCTTGGTTGGGTGGTGACTAGGACCAAGAGTCAGTTGCAGCCTGTGCAGCTCCTCATTTATCTGGGAGCCTTATTCGACACCGCCACGGGAGTGGTGTTTCTGCCCGAGGAGCGGGTACAAAAGATTGTGCGGCAGGTCTCGCAGTTCTTACGCATCAAGGCTCCAACAGCGTGGAGGTATTTGCAGCTGCTGGGTTCCATGGTGGCGGTGTTAGAACTAGTGCCGTGGGCCACAGCCCATATGCGTCCCCTACAGAGAGCATTGCTGTCCAAATGGTCGCCGCAGGAGGATCCCCTCAGCCGGCATTTGATATGCTCACAAGAGGTCAGCGACAGTCTGTGCTGGTGGTTGGATCTCAATCATCTGCAGGCGAGGGTACCCCTGGCGATGCTGGATTGAGTACTCGTCACTATGGATGCCAGCCTGGCCGGCTGGGGAGCACATTGCATGTCCCAGGTAGCGCAAGGGGTCTGGTCTCGGGAGGAGAGCGTTTGTTCAATCAGTTAGAGATGAGAGCAGTCAGATTTGCCCTTCTGGTGTTTGCCAGTCAGATAAAAGGACAAGCTGTGCGCGTGTTCTCCGACAATGTGGTGACGGTGTCCTATATCAATCGGCAGGGGGGGCACAGGCAGTGCGTATTTGTTGGAGGAGAGCCAGCTGCTGATGCAGTGGGCAGAGGATCACCTGGTATCTCCCTCAGTGGCTCATGTAGCGGGCAAGGACAACGTGCAGGCAAATTTTCTCAGACAGCATTTATTGGATCCCGAAGAGTGGGAACTGAATGAGGCAGTCTATCACGACATTACGGGGTGTGGGGGACAGCCGGTCATGGATTTGATGGCCACTTTCGACAATGCCAAGACTTCTCGGTTTTTCAGCCGATGCAGGGAGCGCATGTCGGAGGGGCTCGATGGCCTGGCGCAGCCGTGGCCATCGGTGGGGCTGATTTATGTGTTCCCGCCATGGCCAGTGATCGGAAGGGTCATTCGGCAGATAGCAGTTCACGGCGGAAAGGTAATTCTTATTGCCCCAGAGTGGTCGAGAAGACCGTGGTATGTGGATCTGGTATGCCTGCTCGTGTACCAGCCGTGGCGGCTTCCAGAGCGGATCAATCTTCTACATCAAGGCCCAATACTAATGCCGCAAGTGGATCGCTTCTTGCTTACGGCTTGGCTCTTGAAAGGGACCGCCTGAGATGAAAGGGATATTCGACAGCGGTCGTGGAGACTATGTTACAGGGCAAGAGGAAGTTGACTGACATCTCTCGCCTATATCCGGATTTGGCGCATTTTTGAAGGTTGGTGTGAGAGGCTTGACGTTCGGACGTTTCAGCGGGGGTGCCAGATGTCTTAGCGTTTTTTCAGGATGGGCTGGATAAGGGGCTCGCCCTTAACACTCTGAAGGTGCACCTGGCAGCTCTGGCTTGTTATAGAGGAAAGGTGCAAGCGACAGCCTTGTCCCTACATCTAGATGTTCTGCGATTTTTGAGAGAGATTAAGAATGTTCGGCCGCTGGTTAGACCAGTGGTGCCGGCATGGGATTTGAATTTAGTCCTTGAAGCGTTGACGCAGGCTCCTTTTGAACCCGCAAGTTCTGGGTCTCTGCGAGAGCTTTCGTGGAAGACCGCCTTCTTGGTGGCTTTGTGCTTGGCCAGGAGAATTGCAGATTTACAAGCCCTATCCTGCAGAGAACCCTACCTCCAGTTTTCGGAGGAGAAGGTGGTGTTGCGTCCGGTGCCTTCCTTTCTACCGAAGGTGGTCTCAGTTTTTCATGTGACTCGACCAATTTCGCTACCGACGTTTCGGGGCTGAGAAGAGGGAGCTATGGCCGGTGCTCTTCGGAAGTTAGATCTGGGAAGGATTCTCAACCGATATCTGCGGCGAACGGAAGCTTTTAGGAAGACCGATAGGTTGTTTGTGCTTTTTGGGGGAAGCCGTAAAGGGGAGGCGGCTTCCAACGCCTCAATTGCCAGGTGGGTGACGCAGGCTATAGAGGCGGCATATCAAGCAAGGGGGCAGTTGCCACCCGATGGTTTGCGAGTGCATTAGACTAGAGGACAGGCAGCTTCCTGGGCCGAGAGGGCGTTGGTTCTGCCGGTAGATATTTGTCGAGCGGCTACTTGGTCGTCTCTTCATACCTTTGCAAAGCATTATCGTTTGGATGTTCTAGCACAGGGAGATGTGAAAGTGGGGGCCTCAGCCATAGTGGCAGGGCTAGTAGGACCCTCCCAACAGTAGGTACTGCTTTGGTACTTCCCTACGGTTCCTGGACCGGCCCAGAGAGACGAAGAGGAAGGAGAAATTAGATCTTACCTGCTAATTGTCTTTCCTTGAGTTCTCTCCGGGCCAGTCCAGGGCCCACCCATTTGTTCTTTCAGTCCACTAGAGGAGTGCGTGTGGTAGTTTTTCGGTGGTTTTGGCCGTGATTCTACACAAGGCGTATTTACAGTGGAACTGGCTGTGGGGCTCCCTTGGGGGTTAGGGAGGAGGAGCAGGACGGGCTTATTCCGTCGTATAGTTGCCAAGACAAAAAGAAAAATAAATAAATAAATAAAATAAAAGCAGAAAATGGTGAAGGGGTTTCCTATTTAGGGGTCAAGCGTCCCACGGGTGTAGTGAAAGTAGCGTGTCTGCAAATTCAGGTTTAAGTTTTTAATAGCCTGTGTTTTCAGTTGGTGTACATAGTTAATTGGCTAAGCTGCTTTGGAAATTGTAGACTGAGTCTCTGACACCAGGGGGAGCTAGATAGGCTGTCAGCAAGACTCTTTGGATTCAGTCCTCAGCTGCTGAAGGAGGTTGACTACCCTACGGTTCCTGGACTGGCCTGGAAAGAACTCAAGGAAAGACAATTAGCAGGTAAGATCTAATTTCTCCTTCAGTGGGAATAATCCTGGATTTATACTTTGCGTACTTTAACACCAGATGGACTAAAGCATTCTACTAAAATTGTTTGTTGTGATTGGTTCTTATTGTGACAACTGAGCAGTCTATTCAGGCACCTACAGTAACATAGAAACATAGAAATATGATGGCCTATCTAGTCTGTCCTTCCATATCAACAACTACAACAGTCCCCTTTTTACCTTTAGAGATCCTCTGTGTTTGTCCCATGCTTTTTTGAATTCAGTTACTGTCCTCATCTCTACCACCTCCACTGGGAAACTATTCCACGGATCCACTACTCTTTCCATAAAGAAATATTTCCGCATATCACTCCTGAATCTATCTCCCTTCACCCTCATCCCATGTCCCCTCATAGCAGAACTTGCTTTCAATTGAAAGAGGCTCTCTCCATGAACATTTATGCCATGGAGGTATTTAAACATCTCAATCATATCACCTCTATCCGCCTTTCCTCTAAGGTGTACATATTAAGATCCTTCAGTCTGTCCTCATATGCTTTATAATGAAGACCACTAATCATTTTAGTAGCCACCCTCTGCACCGACTCCATCCTGTTCACATCCTTTAGAAAGTGCGGTCTCCAGAATTGCACGCTATACTCCAAATGAGGTCACACCAAAGACTTATACAGAGGCATTATCACCACCCTTTTTCTGCTAGCCATTCCCCTCCGTATGCACCCAAGCATCCCTCTAGCTTTTGCTGTCACCTTTTCTACCTGTTTAGCTACTTTAAGATCATCAGACACAACCACGCCTAGGTCCCGCTCTTCTTTAGTGGACAAAAGTACTTCATCCCTTATACTATATTGCTCACTTGGATTGCTGCAGCCCAAATGCATGACCTTACATTTTTTAACATTAAATTCCAGCTGCCAAATTCTAGACCATTCTTCAAGCTTAGCTAGATTCCTCCTCATGTTAGCCACACCTTCCTGGGTGTCTACTCTATTGCAGATTTTGGTATCATCTGCAAAGAGGCAAACCTTACCCGACAGCCCTTCCGCTATATCACTAACAAAGATGCTAAAAAGAATCGGACCATGGACAGATCCCTGGGGCACACCACTGGTAACGTCCTTCTCCTCAGAGTGAGCTCCATTTACCTGTACTCTTTGTCACCTCCCACCCAACCAATTTCTAACCCAAGCAGTAACTTTAGTGTCCATCCCTAGGGTGCTCAGTTTGTTTATAAGTCGCCTGTGAGGAACGGTACACCTTTTCACAAATACCTATTCATACCACAGCATGAAAATAAATTCAGCTTCATTGATTGAACTCTCTGTGGGTCAATATCCATAAAACCCTGGAATACAGTAATGTAGCAGGCTCTATGGTTGATGCCAAGGCAATACTGTGAAGCTACTGACTATTCTAGCTAGTTGCAATTCCCTCTTTGTAAGGCACTGCTACTAGTGCAGTCTACATCTGAGATTATCGTCTAGGTGTCAAGTCTTTTCCTGTCTTAAATTCTTCACAGTAAATATCACACCAGTTATCGCACTTAAGTGTGTACCAGCTCATTCTTCATTTATAATGATCATTATAGATATAAGTAACAGCTTGAAAAATTACCATCCTTACAGTATACCTATTTTACCACATTTGAACAGTTGTGATAACTGCTTTATAGCCAATGAGGCACATTTCACAATGGGACGTCCAAGTGCAATCTGGGACGTCAAAGTCAGAACGTCTGAAAAAAAGGTACGCATGTGCAATTTCAAGCATGATTTTGGAAATGTGAATGTGGCCAATATGGACATCTATCAGACATCTACATAGATGTTCCCAGGAAAGCAGTTCAGAACCAAGACATCTAATAGCATTATTTATTTATTTATTTATTTATTTACATTCTCTTATATACCGCGCTATTCTGCATCAGTGCGGTTTACATTGAACAAACTGAAATTACATTGAACAGGGCATTATAACTTGGAGATAAGCAGTGTGGTTAGGGTTCAACTCCCAGTATGAGCCTTTTTGATCAGAGACTAGTCACTTGGGGCCTGGGATGGCCTTGCTCCATAGCAACACATAGCCACTGATCTTTAACCCCAGATATTCAATGCTGGGGTCATATGCAGCCCTGGCATTGAATATCCAGGGTCACTGCACAGCCCGCAGAAGCTAACTAGACAGCGCCAATATTGAGCTGCTACCCAGTTAGCTCCCACAGGTAAAGATAGGCCAGCTTTTGCTCTGCCTATCTTTTACCCACAGGTGTTAACTGGACAGCAGTGCAATATTGCTGCTGCCCAGTTAGCGACTGGTGCCGGCCCCAGAACACCCACAACATGGAATGTAGCGGAAATAATCAGGGATATTCAGCGGCACTAACCATGAACATCCCTCTAAGCTGCATTTACATGGTTTACGGGTCTGTAAACCGTGTAAATGCCTTTGAATAGCAGGACCTTAATTCTCTATCTTCACTACAGTCTCTGGATGTTTTAAGGCAAAAACAAGCACTTTCCTTATGTGTACTCTCACCAGTTGTATATAAACATGCCAGTGGAGGAAACTGTGCCCCGACTCCACTCTCAGTACCATTCTTTTGCTTGGAACAATCCTTTTCTCCGCTGATACTAAATCACAAATGGGCAGTCACACATTTTTGTAAAAAATGCCTAAAAATGGGTCCTAAAATTATCTAGGTAGGGCGGAGATCTAATATGGTGCTGTAGTCAGCTCTTGCTCTGGGCTGCTTCTCTACAATGCCGAAAAGAAAAGGAAAATCTGGCAAGAAGCTCCCCTTGCCAATGAGACCCCTTCTGTGCAAGTTACCTCAGCATCTGATCCTATGGACTTTTTCCTTTCGCGGCCGGAGCATCAGCGTGCATCAACTGGCGGTTTCCCGGCTTTGTCGATGTTGGGGCTGGACAACTCGGTGTTGTCCTCGGAGTATCACCTTTCATTGCCAGAGCTGCACAGAACTCCTGCAGTGCCTGCCAGCCTTGCCGGTGTAGAGGTTCCTGGTTCGGTGGATTCTATGATGGATTCAGATGCCGTCCTGATGGGAGGCAGTGTTTCTGGGTCGACAGCGGCTCTTAGGCAAATGCCGCATGAGTCATCAGTGACAGCTATAGGAGGTGTACAGCTGCCGTGGTTAGTGGACTCAGCACCGGTATTTGCAGCACAACCACAGGAGCTGGATGGAGACCCCCTCTCGTCAATGGATCTTGCGTCTGGTCAGCTCTCTGGTCCTTTTTTTGTGCTGGAGCGACCAGAAAGCTTTACTTTGGAGTCTATTTGGAGTGCTATCTCTAAACATGGTGAAGCTTTGGTTCCTTAATTTCAGAAGGTGCCTGTGCAAGTTCAAGGTAACTCTTCATTGATTAAAAAGAATTCGGATAATACTGCTGTATGTCTCAATTGGTTGCATTTATCAGTGCTCGTACTTCTGCTGCTTCTCGGGCTTTTACTTGATATTCACAGCGTATATTGTTTATGCTAGCTGATTTAGGCTGACTTATTCCTTTATGTTTGTAGTTTGATTATTTTTCCTTTCTTGATGATCTCCTACTGGTGAAGGGCTAGAGAGATAATGGCATCTATTGTATAATTTTCCTTTCTTTTTCCTTGGATATTACTTTTTGTATTTTTTAGATTCTTTTACTATTTCTGTTACAAATGTTTATGCTTGGAATTTATTGTAAACAGATAAATATAAAATAAAAAAAGCCTAAAAATGAGTCAGTTACTTTCTAGCCCCTCAAAGCCAGTAGTAAGGGTTTTTTTGAGAGAGTTGTTTAAGCTTAGCCATGTTTTAATGCACTTCCAAACACATCAGTAATTCAGCTACACATTGCATTCTCTGCAAAACAACAAATCCATGTAATTTATCACCTGTGCTGAGGAAAACATACAAAAAGTACTTCTTAAATCAGTTTATGTTTCTTGTTAAGATTGTGAAAATGTCCCTTAGTCAATGCATCACCCTTGCAACTCTTAACTAAACAGAAGTGTGAATTTTTTCTGTATATTGTTACAAATTAGGTTCAGAAAAAATTAATTATTTTCGGAAAACCCTAATCCTTTTTAAAAGCCTTTGAGTAGACAATAGTTATTCCAGGTCACAAAGAATGAATGAATCAACACTGGTTTGGTTTTCAGGGGGGGGGGGGTTGTTTTTAACTTCCTTGCTTCAAAGTTTCCAAAATAAGAAACTTCCAGAATGCTGTGAAATGAGAGCTGAAAGCCCAGGACTGGCTCATCTGTCAGTTATGACCAGAAACCCACTGTTCACCAGCAGAAAGACTTAATGCAAGCCTAAGGGGTATGTTTACAAAGCAGCGGTAGCGGCCTCCGCGCGATATTGGAGCTGCGGCCCCATTGATTTTGCACGGAGGCTGCTACCACTGCTTTGTAAACATACCCCTAAATATGTTGCAATATTGGGGCATGCTTACTAAGTGTGCTTCATTAGCACATGTTCAAACCTAAAGATTAGTGTGCTATCAACCCTAACGTTTGGGGGGTGTCCTCATGACCGTCTGCCACTCCTTAAGGAGGTGGTAAGTGTATCCACGCTAACAACATTCATAGCACGTACCAATGATGCCTGCATATAAACAGGATGTTCTGTCAATGCCCACATTCCACCTCTAACCCACCCAGTCCCCTCCCCATTGCACAAAAAAAATGGTTAAAGAGGGATTCTTACCACGCTGCCCCATGCTAACAGCATGGCATGCTTAGTGTTTGGTAAACCCCATACCAGCGATTAGCATGGTTTAGTAAACATACCCCATTTTGATTTTTTTGAACGTGGAAAATGTTTTCTGACGTAAAGGAGCAGAAAGAGGCTACATTTTGCATAGAGTTGCTAAGAAAATATTAGTCACTCCTAATTAGCCATCTTAAAACAACGGTAGGCTAAACGTCTCATCATTATGTCTTCCATTTTCCTCAGATTTTCTGTTTTTGAGAGTCCAGAAAATTGCATGAAGTTTCCACATTTTTCTTCATATTATAAACCATCAAATCATCCTTTTTCATGCAAACTAAACACAACACAGTAAAATTAATACAGAAATAACACTTAGCTTAATGGTGTATTAGCAAAAATATCATCTGTGAATCATATACCCTTCATACACCCGCACTAATATTTTGGCACTAGAGGTGCTTTCTTCGGGGGAGGGGGGAGTATTGCAAAAAAAGTTTACAAAACCTAGGCTGTCAGTTATCTTAGTGCCTTCATAAGTTTAAAATGGCCACTCCCTTTCAATCACATCATAGTTTGCATGAACCAGTCACAATTTCAATAGAACGCTGAACATTCTAATTCCACATTATGTCTATCTGGTGTTAAAATATGTAAAGTATAAATCCAAAATTGTTCCCAACTTCTTATCAATATCCCTGCCTCTAGGAGAAGCAATGACTTAATCTCAGTCAGCAAACTTTAATTCAGGAAGCAAATGATTCTGTGCACCACAATGGACTACAATTGGAGCATCTATTTTTCGTTTTTGTAGCCCACTTATGTGTTCAGTGTTAAGACGGACTTGTTCTACTGAGATAGAATTTAAAAATTCAGTACAATTGATTGTTCTATTATCCATTGTTACTATTACCCCTGTTTTCCAAGTTTTTCTTCCTGTTACATGTAAAAACAGATATATGTATCTTATCTTATCTGATGTTTTGTAGTTCTATGTAAACCGCGCTGATGATGAATAGTGCGGTATATAAAAATGTTAAATAAATAATAAATAAATAAATAAATTACAAATAGGTTTATTAAATGGTGGCACCCATATAGTTGTATCAGGCAAGTTTTCAATGAGCTTGGTGTAGCAATTGTGATACTCTACAAATCTCACATAAGGGTTTTACATATTTAAAAATATCTGAATGTGTGCGCCTTATGTGAAGGAGTAGCCTAGTGTTAGAGCAACAGCTTAGTACCCAAGAGATCAGGGTTTAATTCCCACTGCTGTTCCTTGTGACCTTGGGCAAGTCATTTTTACACTCCATTACCTTGGAAGAAAAGGCCTAACAATCTACTTCCAGTCATACTTGCCAAGAAAACCCAGGGGCTGCTTGTACAGCACTTTAAAAATACAAATTTGTGCCTTACTGTTTTCACACATTACATTACATTTTTTAGAATTCAAAGAATGATTAGAAAATACTGGTATATTTTACAAACTCATTCGGTTTTTCAGGATTTGCTTTTATTTTCGTTCAAGAGTAGACACAATTTACGAGATATGTTAGTTCACTTATACACTGCCGTGCTTCGGATGAATGAAGATACACAAGCAGGCTTTTCACCATGTGGTAACTGAATTGTACACGGTTTTAACTGGAAATCCTGTTGTCTAATCGAAAACCTTTATGTGTCCAATTCAAATATACTTGTTCTATCACAGCAGTTGTTTATGTTATTGTGTGCCTATGTCCTTAATTTATATTGGCAACATCAGCAGAATAATTCGTACTAGACTGACTGAACATGTAGCCCACTAATGTGCACAAAATAATTTGTTTACTGAGTTATGGTTTGCTGTGATTGATCATGTTGTTTCTTCTCCTAGAAGTGGGGATATTAATAAGAACCTCATTCAGCGGACATAATCCTGGATTTATATTTTGTGTACTTTAACACCAGAAGGACTAAAGCATTCTACTAAAACTGTTTATTATGATTGGTTCATATTGTGACAGCTGAGCAGTCTATTCAGGCTCCTGGGCCTACAGGAGACCTTTTCACAAATACCTATTCACACCACAGCATGAAAGTAAATTCAGCTTTATTGATTTAACATAAGTAAACACACTTAATGACAGCCTATCTTTCCCTCTCAGCCTGGCTATTTCCAAGTTCCTTCACAACCCCATGTCAAAATACGGAACACCTGCCCCTGACAGGCTATACTGTACCTCACAAATGATAAAGGATCCAGTCCTCACTCATGCATACATCTTAAATCATAAATATAACTGGGCTCATTTCTCAAACCAGCATGACATATTATTGAGCTACTAGTACACTGGCAGTCAGGGCAGGCGCAAGAAGATGAGATACCTTAGGTGAACCTCATTCCTTGTGCCCCCCTCCTGGCTGGCCCCCATTGCCTCTCTCAGGGACCTACAGCGGTGGCAATGGCCTGAAACAGCCCCACAGTGCTTACTTTAAAACTCTGGCACCATACAAAAAGAGAGCCGGCATCGGGGTGTAGGGAGAGATAAGAGATGAGGAAATGAGCAGCTGCAGATAAGCCAATGCCCCTTCTCCAGTCCACTCTCACACAAGCTAGTTACTGGTATTTCCCATGCTACAAACAAACACATCCCCAGTCTGGCTCTCACACAGAATGGTCACTCTTAAACTGTCCCTAGAGCACTCTGGTAGGGTTAAAACAGAAAGCTTGCCTTATATTACCTTAGCGGAAGTTAGAGCCATTCACCACTGTGTCACTCAGCCTTCCACATTGGTCTCATTATCCAAACCTCGCAGCTTTCCTCAGGGGTCTCATTACCCAGAGATCACAGGAAGCAGTGCGGCATTCACCCAGCCATCTCTAGAGGCTTCTTGCTGCCAGGGAATTGGAAAGTTTACACTTCATTATCTTAGAACCTCCCAAGCTACTTATAAATATGAATTTTGATGTTGTTGCCTGGCTCACACCCTCCTGGCTAGACTTCTCTTTTCCACTTCTCGTAAGATGACTCCAGTTCCCATAGGTAATGTCCTGCACTTTAAAGCACCAGAGCGCTCCCCTGTTCGGCGCTCTCTCTAGTGCCTGGAGACCCAAAATACCATGTGTGCTAACTTGCATACAACAAAACATCCCCTCACACCTCCCCTCCTGTTGAATGTAGACCCACAATTTGTGTTGACAACCACTTTGATTGAAGGATAAGGTGGTATACAAAACTGGTTAAATAAATAAATAGATAAATAAATTAAATAAAACAGTACAATGTGATTGCAGAGGAGTAGCTATGATGTTATAACTCCAATCTCAAACTTATGGAGGCAGTATGATAACTGGAAGCCTAGATATTATAAAAATGTTTTTTCAACAGACCCATGAAAAAGGCACTTCTAGTGCTAAAACGTTAATAACAGTTGTATGAAGGGTATATGAATTCACAGAAGATATTTTTACTAGTGCACCATTAAGTTAAGTACTATTTCAATATTACTTCATAGTTTTGGGTGTAATTCATTTGAAAAAGCACTTTTTGATGGCTGATAATATAAAGAAAAATTTGGAGAATATGCACTACTTTGGATTCTCAGAAACTTTTAATGTAGATAAGAAAAACTAAGGAAAATGGAAGGCACAAACAATGAGAAATGAAGTCTACCATTTTTAAGATGGCATTAGCTGTGGGTTTTTAACAGCGGGTTTAGTAGCTACATAAAATTTGATGTGCCTCTCTTTTATAACATCGCAGATATGAGATGGATCCTTGAAAAGACAAATGAATACCAAAAGGATATCTATATGTATTTTATTGACTACAGCAAAGCTTTTGACTCCGTAAACCATGAGAAACTCTGGGCCACGTTAAGAAGTATGGATGTACCAGAACACCTGATAGTTCTGATTAGGAGGTCTATAAGAACATAAGATATGCCATACTGGATCAGACCAAGGTCCATCAAGCCCAGTATCCTATTTCCAACAGTGGCCGATCTAGGTCATACGTACCTAGTAGTTTCCCCAAAAGACACAGGTTCCACAATGCTTGTACTGGGTCAAGCATTGATATCCTGGGTCCCTTCTTAATAATGGTTTATGGACCTTACCTCCAGGAACTTGTCCAAACCTTTTTTTAAACCCAGCTACACTAACAGCCTTTACTACATCCTCCGAAAAAATATTTTCTTTTATTAGTCTTAAATAGTTTACACTGTAGCTTCATTGCATGTCCCCTAGTCTTTCTATAATCTGATAACGTAAACAATCGATCTACGTTTACCCGTTCCACTCCATTCATTAATTTATAGACTTCTATCATACCTCCCCTCAGCCGTCTCTTTTCCAGGTTAAAGAGCCCTAACCTTTTTAGCCTTTCTTCATAGGAGTATCCTTCCATCCCCTTTACCATTTTGATGGCTCTTCTCTGAACCTTTTCTAATAACGCTATATCCTTTTTAAGATACGGCGACCAGAATTGCACACAGTATTCAAGGTGCGGTCTCACAATGGAACAATATAGAGGCATTATAATATCTTTTGTTTTATTTTCCATTCCTTTCTTTATGATACCTAGCATTCTGTTTGCTCTCTTGGCCGCTGCTGCACACTGGGCCGAGGGTTTTAAAATGTTATCCAAAAATCCTTTTCCTGGGCGGTGGTTCCTAATGTGGAATCTTGCATCGTGTAACCATAGTTTGGATTGTTCTTCCCTAGGTGCATAACTTTGCACTTGTCCACATTAAATTTCATCTGCCATTTTGATGCCCAGTCTTCCAATTTATCAAGATCCTCTTGCAATTTTCCACAATCCTCTTGGATTTTAACAACTTTAAATAGTTTTGTGTCATCTGCAAATTTGATAACCTCACTCGTTATTCCCCTTTCCAGGTCATTTATGAATATGTCAAAAAGCAGCGGACCCAGCACAGATCCCTGGGGTACACCACTATTCAACTTTCTCAATTGGGAAAATTGGCCATTTAGCTCTACCCTCTGCTTTCTATCTTTTAACCAGTTCCTGATCCACAATAGTACACTGCCTCCTATCCCATGACTCTTTAGTTTTGCCAAAAGTCTCTGATGAGGGACCTTGTCAAAGCCTTTCTGAAACTCTAGATACACTATATCAACCGACTCACCTTTGTCCACCTGTTTATTCACACCTTCAAAAAAAACATAACAGATTAGTAAGACAAGATCTTCCTTGTCTAAAGCCATGTTGGCTATCTCCCATTAGGCCATGACTATCTACATGCTGAGTAATTTTGTTCTTTATGATGGTTTCTACCATTTTTCCCAGTACTGACATCAGGCTCACCGGTCTGTAGTTTCCCGGATCACAGATTGCTAATAGCAGGTCTGCAATCTCATATTTCAGTTCTATCAACACCCTTGGATGTATACCATCCGGCCCAGGTGATTTGCTACTCTTCAGTTTATCTAATAGTTGTAATACATCTTCCCGATGTATCATTATTTCCTTCAGTTCTTCCACACCTTTAAATACCACTTCAGTCATGGGTAACATCCCTACATCTTCCTCAGTAAAGACCGAAGCAAAGAATTCATTCAGTCTCTCCACTATCGCCTTGTCGCCTCTTAGTGCCCGTTTAAGCCCTCTATCATCTAATGGACCAATTGACTCTCTCACAGGTTTTTTGCTACGAATGTACTTGAAAAAGTCTTTATTTCGCGTTTTTGCTTCCGCAGCAAGCTTCTTCTTAAATTCTCCCTTTACCTGTCTTATCAATGCCTTGCATTTGACTTGCCAGTGCTTGTGCTCTTTCCAGGTTTCGTCGTTTGGCTCTTTTTTCCATTTCCTGAAAGATGCTTTTTTTGGCGAACAACAGCCTCTCTGACCTCACCTTTAAACCATGCTGGCAGTTTTTTGGACTTCCTTCCACTTTTCTTAAAGCATGGAATACAGCTGGTCTGGGCTTCCAAGATAGTATTTTTCAACAACACCCAAGCTTGATGTAAGTCTTTAACCTTTGCAACTGCTCCTTTTCGTTTTTTCTTAACTATTTTCCTCATTTTATCATAGTCTCCCTTTCGAAAGTTAAAGGTAGTACTGTAGATTTCCTTACTATCCCTCCTCCACTAGTTAAATCAAACGCGATCATGCTATGATCACTATTGCCAAGTGGCCCCAACACCCTTATCTCTTGCACTAGATCTGGTGTTCCACTAAGGACTAGGTCTAATATGGCTTCCCCTCTGGTCAGTTCATGAACCAGCTGCTCCAAGAAGCAGTCATTTATTTCATCTAGGAACTATATCTCCCTAGCATGTCCTGCCGTGACACTGACCCAGTCGGTACCGGGGTAATTGAAATCATCCATTATTATTACTGCGCTATAACGTTTGTTAGTTTCCTTGATTTCTTTGAGCATTTCATCATCCATTTGTTCATTCTGGCCAGGCGTTCGATAGTACACCCCCACTGCCATTGCCTTCCCCTTTTTACGTGGAATTTCAATCCATAGAGATTCTACAGCAAATTTTGATTCCTGCAAAACTTTAATCCTTTCTGACTCAATATCCTCTTTAACATAGAGCGCAACCTCTCCACCAATTTGATCAGCTCTATCATTACAATATAGTTTGTACCCAGGTATCACAGTGTCCCACTGGTTGTCCTCCTTCCACCATGTCTCTGATATTCCAATCATATC